>PVHX01027244.1:0-19671 GCA_004024805.1 Geosciurus inauris | reverse complement strand
GGGGGCCAGGCAGTGATGGACAAGACGCAGGCTGGCAGCACGGGGCCGAAATCGGGGTCACGGCCCGGACACTCACCGCTCTCCTGCTCGCTGCCCTTCTTGGCGGCCGCGGCGTTGCCCATCGCGGCGGCTGCGGCCGGGGCCGGTCCCGGAGCTGCGGGGTGGCGGGTGCTACAGGCGGCCGGCGGCCCCGGAGCGCGCTGGGCGGCGGAGGCAGCGGCCCCTCGGGCTGGCTGCGCTGGCTGCGGCGCCGCGACCCCCGCCCAGCCCCTGCTTCCCGCGTCTCTCCGCGCCCGCCCGCCCGGGATCCTCAGTCCAAGTCCGCTGCTGTCCGTGACGCCCCCGCAGCCCGCTGCTCATTGGCCTAGGCCTTTCTGACTGACGGCGCCTTGGCGCTGTGCATTGGCCCTCCGACACCCTCCCGCTCCGCCATAGGCTTCTGGTCCCGTGACGCGCGCCGCGGACGCCTGGCCATTCACGAGCTCATGAGGTCTCAGCTGGGCGGGCAGACGCGTGTGATTGGCCGAGGCGCCCGATAGGGCTCAGGGCTCTCTCTGGGAGGCCGCCGATTGGCCGAGGCGCGCTGTCAGGCAAGCCCCGAGCAGAACGTTCAGTGTCAATCCCGGGGTGAGAGGGCGGGGCGGAGGCGCAGACTGCGGCCCGGGCTGGCCGGGCGGGGCGGCTGAGGCTGGCGGGCGGCCGTGCCGCGCTCCGAAGCCGGAGAGGCGGCCCCGGCGGGCGCCCGGCAGACTCCGTGTGCGCCGCAGTCCCCCGCCCCCGCCCAGTGCGGCAGCGGCCGGCGGCCAGCCGAGGTTGACGCCACTGCCCTCCCAGCGCAGCCGCTGTCCACCTGCCAGCGGGGGAGGGGCGCAGCCGGCGCCGCAGGTCATAGGTCGCCAGGCCGCCGACCGTCGTCATTTCTGAGGCTTGGCGCTGAGCAGCTTGGGGTCCCTGCTGGGGGTTCCTATTAGGTTTCCCCTGGCCACTGCGGCTGCTTCCAGGGGATGCTGGGCCTCTGGAGGGAGGCGGCTGGGAGGAGGCGCTCAGGGTCCACTCCTTTGCTGGGCCTGGCCTGACGCTCGTAGTGGAGAATCGTCACTCGTCCAGTACATTACTTCGCCTCACGTTTCTACCATGTATCGTCATGCCCGTCTTACAGTTGAAGACTCAGGATAGCCAGGCTGATTCCCTGCTCTTAATTAATCCCTGTCTGGGCAGTGCAAAAGGAACATGCCCCGGGGTAGCAGAGAAAGGACGCGATTCCTTAATATACACGTTACCTGAGGACTGTCAGGGTTTCCCAGCCGCACAGTAGGGTTCTGCAGTGCCCCCAACTTCCACCCACCAGATGTCAGTAGCACTTCCATCTTCCTGCTAGCTGTGACAACCAAAACCACCTCCAGACGGTGCTATGAGGGGTGGGGGTGGGGGGCAAAATCATGGACCCTGCCCCCAGTGGAGAACCACTGAATAGAGGGAGGCTGGAACGGGGCGAGCCAAGCCGACTTTATGAGCCTGTGCTCTAGGACTCAGTGCGAGCTGGTTTCAACTACAAGCTGATCCACTGCCCTGCTTAGCATTGCACAACCTGCACTCTACCCAGCAGCTGTCTGTGCCCATGTCCCCAGGTCAACCACTGTCCAGGGAGGGAAAAGCAGGGGACTCTTCTGTGAATTACAGGGCGATGGCTAACCAGCCAAACTGCTCCACCTCTGGCTGTGGAGTTACACAGTAAGGCTAAGTAAAAAGTGGGTCTCTGTATATACTTGAATCACAATGTTATTTTTTAATTATTATTAAATATACTTTTAGTTGTAGATGGACACAATATCTTTATTTTATTTATTTTTATGTGGTGCTGAGGATCAAACCCAGTGCCCCATGCATGCGAGGCAAGCGCTCTACCACTGAGCCACAATCCCAGCCCCACAATGTTACTTTTTGCCACTCAAGGACTAAGTCTGAAAAATCACTCAGACCTATCTACAGAACAGCCAGTTTGCCTAAGTTTTGACAAAGAAAAACCCCTCCCTGACCCTCAGTCCCGCAGAGGACACTGAGCAAAGGGAGAAGGGCCAGCCACCCCATAGGACAGAACAAGAGCCTACATCACAGCACAGATGAGGGGAACGAAGCTGCCTCAGCCCACCTGAGACAAAAGCAGAAGAGGCAGTCTAGATGAAGTGCTTTTTATTTTTAGAGAAACCAAACACTTTTAATATAAAAACCCTTTAATATACAAACTGTAATTACAACAGCATCCACATAGCAGCAAGGGACAGAGGCACAGGGCAGGGAGGGAACGCTTTCAGGGTGCTGAATGCTTCCCTTGCCCAAAATCACTCTATGGCCTATGAAAGCATGTGCCTTAGCAGAGAGAAGACCAAGACACCCAGAGGCAAAGGTCCTGATGGCAACCCTGAGCCCAACGGAGCAAACCCTCTAATGTGCCGTCTCCTCCCAGGGCAGCCTCCAAGGCAAGCCAGACTAGTTAAGAGATGACATGAAGGTGGCTGCGATTTAGAGAGACACTCATTGTTCCTCCGCATCCTGATGATCACACTATTGGGAACTGAGTTTTCTAGGGGCTGCGGGGTCAAAAAGACCTTAATGTACTCCTGGGAGAAGGGCAGAAATTGTTATCTGAGTGCCCTAACCAAGATTCCTTGCTGTGATACCAGAAAGCTGATCTGCTCAGGTGTTTGAGGAGAGGAAGAAATGACAGAGCCCTTAGCCCAACAGGGACACAGCCTTGCCAGGCATTGACCAAGAAAGCCTCAAGGCAGGAAGAGCTTTGGGTCAACAGCACTCATGGGAACTTAGTAACACAATGGCCTGCAGGTGGAATTTATAGTGTGTGTGGAAGAGGAAAAACACAAGTCAGTAAGAATGAACAACAAAGTACCTGCTTCTTATAGGCCCGTGCAGTGGAGGTGAGATGATCCTTCTGGGCAGAGGATGGAAGAGACCTGATGCCCATTCTTTCTTTGGAGCCAAGTTTGACAGGCCTGGATGCAGCGGATGGCTCCAAAGTCCTTGAGATGACTCCCTGGGAGGCCTAGGGCCCCCTTCAGGTGTGCCAGGAGACTGGCCGTGGTCCTGGCTGAGTGCAGCCAGGGCCTGGCTTCCTGCAGTTAGATGCAATCCATGGAGTTCTCGGGGAGAAGGCCAGGGATACAGCCAGGGAGGCCTAGGCCCTTGACAGGAGTGCAGCTGAGGGGAAGACCACAGCTCAGAACAGGGTCCTGGTTCTCTAGGGTCTCCAGCCTGTCTGCATTGTTGTCCCAGTTGATGTGGAAACGGGTCACCCGGGGGTTCGAGGCCAAGATGTTCCGCTGGAGCTGGGGCAGGAAGAAGAATGTCAGTCCTTGTCACCATGCCCCGTCATTTCTCCCACAGAGCCAGGACACCCTCTAAACTTCTGCCTTGAGCCCAGAAAAAGCAGACTTTGCTTCTTCCATCCCTACCAACGACCCTGTGTCAAACGCCAGGGACCACCTGCACACCATGGCTTAGGTGTGGGACCCATCCAGTCCTGATTCTGCAAGGCATGCCTCTGAGCAGCAAAGACCTTTCTTTCTCCTCTTACCCAGCTCTGCAGAACAAAGCACACCTTAAAAATCTAAGTGAACTTTGGCTCCCGAATCTAATGGCTCAGTTCCCTCCCAGTGCAAGGGAACTGGCCTGCCTGAAGCAGGAAGTGTGGAGAGCAGACCCCACCTGAGAGAAGTCTGGCTTCAGGGGTGGGTTCTCCCGCAGCTCGGGGTTGAGGTACTCATTGTTGACGTAGTAGCCCACACGGATAAACTCCTGTCCATGGTAGGTGCAGGTGATGAGGACAACAGTCACGCCCACGGCATCAGTCTCAGGAATGAGGGAGGGGTTGGGGGCATCAGCCTGAGGGAGATATTCTGGGTCTTAGCATTGGCACAGTCATTAATAGGAAGATTCCCAAGTGACCTATATTTATTTTATCTGTGGTGGTAGGGACTAAACCCAGGGCCCCAAGCAGGCTAGCCACTCTGCCACTGAGTTATATCCCCAACCCTCAAGTGACCTGTATTTACTGAGCAGAAAGTATGTGCTCTGCCCTTAGGGCTTTCAGCAGAATGAGGATTAGACAGAACTGATCATACAAATACTATAAATTGATGACTATTGGATGAGGATGTAGCTCACTGGTACAGCACTTGCCTCGCCTGCCTGAGGACCTGGTTTCCATCCCCAGAACTGCAAAAATAAACCAATTTAAATAACAGTGACTGTAATAAGGAAAGGGGTGCCCAAGAGGAATGTGATGAGCAAGGGGAGAGTGGCATAAGAGGAGGTCAGGAGATACCAGGCCACCCAGGGCCTGCTGGGCCAATTAGGAGCTTGGAAAAGAGCAATGTTCAGCAGGTAAGTGCCACATTACTCTTGGGTTTGAAAAGAAGACTGGTGGTGTGGGATGGCATAATAGGTAGAGGGCTGTACTAGAAGCAGGGAGGCCAGGCTAGAGTCATCCTGGAGAGAGAGCACTGTGGAGAAGAATAGAAGCAGACAGATTCAGGGTATGCTACTATGAACAGGACAGGGCATAGCTGGTGCAAATGAAGACACAGGGCCCTTTACTCAAAACCTGTTCAAGTTGCAGATAGGGACAGCAGAACATTACAAGCATGGGACCCTGTGCAACTGCCCAGGAAGCTTGCCCTGGTTTGGAGTAGAATAGATAGGGCTTGTTGGTTGATTTCATAAAGGTGTGTGAGGTGGTTAGAAGGGATATGGCAGTTTGGATTAGGGGGTAATAGCAGAGAAGGAGGTAAGTGAATGGATTCTCAAACTTTAGTGTTCCTAAGAATCACATGGAGAGCTTGGAATCTGCACTGCTGACAAGTCAGGTGATGCCAGATCAGAGAGCAATTTGGGAGTTACTGTTCATCCTCACTCTTCACAGATTCTCTATTTGCAAATTTTCCTACTTGCGAAGTTATCTGTAACCCCAAAACCAACATTTGTGGTGCTTTCATGGTCATTTGCAGACACACACACACAGCAGGGAAAAATTGGAGTCACCCAGTGTTCATGTTCCAACCTAAGGCCAAACGAGATAACATTCTGCTCTCTTGCTTCAGTTCTTTTACTGAGAATGAGGGCTCTTATTTTGCAGTACTGGGGATTGAACTTCATGCATGGTAGGCAGGCACTCTACCATTGAGCTACATCCCCAGCCCTATGGAAGCCCTTTTGATACTACGCTTTCTGCATTTTTTGTGGTTTTGTTGGTAAGTGTGCTGTTTTAAAATGACGTCCAAGGCCAGTATGGTGCTGCATGCTTGTAATCCAGCTACTTGGGAGGCTGAGGCAGGAGGATCACAAGTTTGAGGACATCCTGGGTAACTTAGCAAGATCTTGTCTCAAAATTTTTAAAAAAGAGTTGGGGATGCACAGGGCCCTAGGTTTAATCCCCAATACTAGAGAGAGGGGAAAAAAAAGACCCCAAAATATAGTGAAGTGCCCCCTAGGGTGTAAGAAGATATTATGAAGATAATTTGTATTAGATAAACTTCACTCACGCATGAGATACAGTAATGTTTGAGTTTCATATGAATGAATCAATAATATATATTAAATAAGGTATGATGAAACAAAAACACATGAAACAAGGTTACTTATTGACAAGTTGATGAAAATGTGATTTGAATCTAAGTCTGTATTTCCCCTTAGGGTTAATAGTTCAGTATTCACTAATTCAGCATTCCTGGTGACTTTATTCATGACTCTTGTGAATAATGAGAACTGAATATAAATTAGTGGCTCATGGTAACAGGTAAGGCACAGAGGTGGGTAGGAAGGAGGTCTCTGTAGGATATCTGAGAGGTCCAACAGATCCTAAGAGTTGAGCGAGGATTTGAATGTGAACTTCTGACTGCTGAATTATTCTGTGTGCTTTCAAGTAAAAGATGTTTTTAGACTGAGGGTAGACATTAGTGGTAGAGTGCCTGCCTAACATGTGTAGGGCCTTAGGTTCCATCTCAGTGTACCTCCCACCCCCATGCCTCGAGAAGTCAAAGGATAAGCCGTCACTTTTCTTACCTGAAAGACAAACATGTGTCTTCCTGCTGGGACAGGGCCAACCAGTACCGAGTCTAAGATCTGATCAAACTCCTCACTCTCAGCTGAGCCAACATAAATGATCTTCCACTCCAGGTCTGCAAGGACATGGTGGGGACGAGGGTTAAGGAAATGAAGTAACTCAACAAGGTAGAAAAGGGGTCTTCTCATGTTAGTTTTGGGAAGATTCTTATATATTCAAAGATTCCATGAACTGGTGTACACTGGGTACTAAGTGCAGGCACTACAGTACTGAATGCTGGGGACATTTCTCCTGTGGGCCTAGCTTTGCCAGGTGACCTTGACTTTGGACCTCTGGGGGAACTTGGGTCTCTCAGAGCCTGAGAGTGAACCCTGTGGCAGAGGCTGAATTAAGAGCCACATGACAGAGGCGTGCTGAGGAGGGAACAGCAGGGAGTTGGGCCATTTCAGGGCCCTGCCCACTGGGTGCTGAGACAGGAAGCAACATCCTCTTTCACACACAGGGACCAGTGCCACTGAACAGAGTAGATCCCTTGACAACTGGGGCAGGGCAGCAGATTCCAATCTGGCAGGACAACCAGGAGGCAGGAGGGACAAGGTGAAGCTGCTGGGGGAGCCAGCCCATCCGCAGGTCTTCCAGACTGGGCATCAAGTCATGCCTACTTATGGATATTTGGTGACAGGGGCTCAGTGAGTGAGTGTGGCATCACACGATTAAACTCCAAATCCTAACTCTCTGCATCCCGTCCCGTAGGGGGGTTTGATTCCTGAGTATAATCAGAAGAGTTTAAACAAAAAATACTTAAGGAGACCCTGCCTGTCAGTCAAGTTCTGGTGACCATTGCCTCTTGCAGGAGGTCCAAGTGTATCAGGGGCAAGGTCATGCTAGTACAGGGAAACTTGGCAGGAGATGTGCAACTTATTTTAGGTTCTTTGAAATTACACAACCCACAGCTCCAGCAGCTGGGGGAAGTTTCACAAGCTGTGATTTTCACAGGAAGCAAACTCTTGGAAGCTGCCCTGTCCCTTGGTCCAGCATCACATAAGCATCCAACTTTGGAAGCCATGACTACGGAGGTTTGTCACTTGAGCCCCAACTCCTTCCTCGATATACCCACTTCCTGTCCCTTTGCAGTTTCACCCAGTCCCTTCTTTCTACTCAGGAACCCTAGGTCTGTGTAATATGGGTGACCTTTTGGCTTCCTGGCGTTCAGTCAAAGGCCACTCTTATTATCTGCAGAGAGGAAGTTAAGCTTATGGATTGATATTTATTTACTTTCTGCAGTGCTGAGGATTGAGCCCAGGACCTTGCACATGCCAGCAGGTGCTCTGCCACTGTACTCATCCATCCCCAGAACTATAGATTTATTTTTGTTGAGTAATGATATAAATGGAATAAAATTTGTTGAAAGGACAGAAAAACAAGCTAGCCTTGCTCTCACTCTAACACTGCTCTATTATTTTGGTATATTTCTTTCAGGCCTTTCCCCCATAACTAGTGGAGTCACATATATGTATGCATTTATTTAATGTGCTGGGGCAGGGTGGGAGCCTGAAACAGGGAAGCCTCCAATGCACTGAAGGCACTTGAGGTTGTCCAGTCCAAATCAATATGTGTTAGTAGAACCTAAACAAAGAATAGGTGGATGCTGATCTAAAGAATATACTATGTGGGGCTGGAGTTGTGGCTCAGTGGCAGAGTGCTTGCCTCACACGTGTGAGGCACTGGGTTCGATCCTCAACACCACATAAAAACAATAAATAAACAAAACAGATATTTTTTTTAAAAAAAGAATATACTATGTCCCCCCAGAGGCAAATGAGTTGCAAAGGTTCTCTTGACATGAGCCGGAGAGAAACAGGAGAATGAACTAAAGGCCACAGAAAAATACTGACTCCAAAGTGAGAGGAGATGATAAAATCATCTATGGAACACAGAAGATGACTGAAATGAGAGGCTACGACTGGAACTGTCTTATGTTCACTGACATATTTTAAGCTGGGGCATATTTAACTGACTTCATTTCTGAATACATCTAGGCCTCACCATCCACGGATGCAACCAACCACAAATGGAAAGTATTAGAGAAAAAAGTAGGGTCTGGGAGTGTAGCTAAGTGGTAGAGCACTTGCTTAGCATTAAGAGGCCCTGGGTTCCATCCCCAACACCATATACACACACCAAAAACGTTTGTATTGAATATGTACAGGCTGTTCTTATTGATTCCCTGAATAATACAGCATAACAGTTATTTCCACAGCATGTACATTGTGTTAGTTATTATAAGTCCTTTAGGGATTAAAGTATATGGAGAATGTTCTATGCAAATATTATACTATTTTATGTAAGAGACTGGAGCATCTGTGGATTTTAGTACCTGAGTGGGTCCTAGAACCAATCCTGATCAAAGATTGTATAACCTCTCTTCAGAATTAGATATGGGATATGAATCACTCACACAACATAAACTCATACTTATCAAAATGTAGGACACAACCACATACATGTATGGTGTGTGCCTAAGCCTCAGAGCAATGTCGAAGGGTTCACTGCATTATCTTGTCTCGGTGTTATAACTTTTTCAAGCTGACCACAGCATAAGATACACCTCCTCTATACATGAAAACAAAACCAATGCTGATAGTATAACCAGTAATATGGGGGAAATGACAATGGCTAAACTAGTTGCAGAGTCTCTTACTTTTTCTTTTCTGGTGCTGGGGACTAAACCCAGGGCCTCACACATGATAGGCAAGCACTCTACTACTGTGCTATCTCCCCAGTCCTTTTTGTTTTGAGACCGGGCTCACTAAGTTGCCCAGACTGGGTTCAAACTTATGATTCTCCTGCCTCAGTCTCCCAAGTAGCTGAGATTACAGGTATGTGTCACCATACCTGGCTTTCTTTCTCTTTGAATCTATCTAGTAAGACCTTTTTCTTTCTTTTTTTGGTACCAGGGATTGAACTCAGGGGTACTTGACCACTGAGCCACATCCCCAGCCTTATTTTTTTATGTACAGACAGGGTCTCACTGAGTTGCTTAGTGCCTTGCCATTGCTGAGGCTGGCTTTGAACTTGTGATTCTCCTGTCTCAGACTCACAAAGTGTTGGGATTACAGGTGTACGCCACTGCGCCTGCCTCTAGTAGGACCTTTTTCTATTCATCATTTTGTCTTTGTTCCTAATCACACAGATGAAACTCCATCTCACCACAGTATCAGCTCTGGGTCAGAACATCTGGCGTCTATGACTTATTCAGCTAGTGCCTATTGAATTTCTTAACTAAAAGGGGGACAAACCACACTTAATGTATTAAACATAGACATATGCTTTGAAACCATCCATTTCCAGATGTGGAGAGGAGAGCATAAGAGGCTTAGAGCTCTTGGGAAATGAGGATCACCTGACTAGGGGCTGGAGGGTTTTCTGCAGTACTGGGAGTTGAACCCAGGGGTATTCTACCACTGAGCTACATCACCAGTCATTTTTTTAACTTTCTGAAACAGGGTCTTGCTGAGCTGCAAAGTTTGGCCTGCTGCTTCAGCCTCTTGAGTCACTGGGATGATGTGTGTGCCACCTTTCCCAACTGGGGGTGGAGGAGTTTTAAGAGTTCAGTTAACAGCATTGAGAGGAAGGAAAGAAATGGGCTCTCTGTACTTCATGGAAAGAAGGCTGTGAGGAAGAAAAAGCAAGCTAGCAGGTCAGTCATGAAAAGCTGGAACCTAAAGAGTCTGGATTCCCAACTGGAAGTTCTCAGGAAAAACTTTCTTGCTAGGCACGGTGGCGCATGCACTCCCTGCACTTTGGGAGGCTGAGACAGGAGAATCACGAGTCCAAAGCCAGCCTCAGCAAGGGCGAGGTGCTAAGCAACTCAGTGAGACCCTGTCTCTACATAAAACACAAAACAGGGCTGGAGATGCGGCTCAGTGGTCGAGTAACCTTGAGGTCAATCCCCAGTACCAAAAAAAACAAAAAGCAAAACAAAAAAACAAACAACTTTCTTGTCCAAGCTTAATTAGTAATAACATTCCATTTTATTATGTCTTTTGAGAGTCTTGATTTGGCAAGAAATATTATGGTCATTTTTACTTATGCCTCACCTCTAAAATAGGCAATGTTGAGTTGGTGATATAGTTCAGTTACACAGTATGTGTTTAATATGCATGTGGCCCTGGGTCCAATTCCCTAACACCAAAAACAAAACAAACAAACGAAAAACAAAATGAAATTGGGCTTGGTGGTGCACATCTGTAATCCCAGTGATTCAGGAGGCTGAGGCAGGAGGATTACAAGTTTCAGGTCAGCCTTGGCAATTTAGCAAGACCCTGTCTCAAAAATAAAAAGAGCTGGGGATAGAACTCAGTGTCTAATAGAGCACCCTGGGTTCGATTCCCAGTACTCCCCTCCCCAAAACGTATGTTTTCTTCCTTTTCCAGGATTGAAAAAAGAGAAAGAATCTGGACTCAGAACTCAGAGACAAGCTCTAGTGTCAATACATCTACAAACCGACTGGGTGACTTGAAGAAGTCACTCTGATTCTATTAAAAAATGACCAGCAGGTTGACTGTAGCCTTTCCTGCTCTGATTCTATAAATAAGGAATAAAAGTACTGGGTAATGACCATGCAACCAATTTTAAAAGCAAGCAGCACAAACACACTGACTGAAACCTGATCTCCTGCCATCTGGGAACTGTGAATCCCTTAACCTATTAGCTCCTTACATCTCTTTCTGGCTTTTAAATTAAATCTTACTCCGCAGTGTCATTCTACACTTTATTTATTTATTTACACCCTGCCTCGTTCCAGAAAGGATTTAACTCGGCTTATTCTATAGTTAGTCACAAGTAGACTTCTTAATTTAAAAAGGAGTGAGAGAAACCAGGGAGAAGCTTACCAACTGCCCTACCCAAAGGCACACACATTTTACTATACCAGCTCCAATTTAATCCAAGTGCCCAGTTTTTCTGGCAAACCACCCACCTGCCACCGAGAGGTGCTAGTTAGCACACTCCAACCTCACAGATCTCCACCTCCTCACCTGCTACCTCTTCTTTAGCTGCCAGTAGTGAAATGGTTTAATGGAGTACTTCCTCCTGAAAGCAGGACCTGCCTTATAGTGGTGCCAAGACTCCCTAGGTGACCTTAGATTTTGGATGTGCATAGATCTCTGTTTAAAAGATCTTTTGCTCTCTGTGGCTCCTGTCTTCTCATCTGTGAGACGAGAACCATGTTCACCTTTATGTTGCATAGATGAATAAATCCCTCTGTGAAAGCATCTTGGGAAAGATACACAAAAGGGTGTGACCTGCCAGCTGACTGTTTGAAGCTGGATCACATTGGCTTGGTCCAGTCCACCCACTGCCCAGACTAGGTCAGACCATCAAAAACTATGAAGAATTGCTTGCAGTAAGTCAGCTGGAACCTGAGGGGAAACCTCTGGGAACTGGCTAACGCCTGCTTGCCTGGCTATCCCACTCTTCAGATTTAAGTGTGTTCATCCAAGCACATAGGTAGAGAAGAGCCCAGAAAGAACCCAAGTTGACCAAGTTACATTCAAATAATGGAGTTAGAGACCCTACCATCCCTCCCCAGGGGAAGCTTGTGTATGGGGGATGCTACCAGACTAAAAAGGAAAGCCAGGTTCTGGGGTAGACAACAAGCAACAGTTATCTAGGGAAAGAGCTGGAGTTGTTTAAATACTACCAGGTTGGAGAAGGAATTTCTGGGAATCAAATGCAGACATGGGGTGAACAAGGTCTTGCCATGGGAGAGAGGGGTCTTCACAGGAAAAAAAGGGTGACAGGAGGGGAGGATCTCCCTTGGGGAAAAAATGAGGGAGTAGGGTGAGAGAGGGGCTAGGGGTTGGAGTCTCTATGGGGGCGGGGAAGGTGAGTATCTCATCACAGGGGAGAGAGGATGGGAGGGGAGGTCTCCAAGGGGAAAACCGGGCGGGAGGCTGATATGGGGGCCTCTCACAGGGAAGATGGGGTGGTTGAGTGTCTCTGGATTAACGAATGGAAGCTAAGGTCTCTACAGAGAAATAGGGTTGATGCTTAGGAGGCGCGCCGCGGAGGGTGGGGTGGGAGATGAGGTCTCCACGGGAGGGGTAACCGTGGGGGGGAGCCTTTACAGGGAGGTCAGGGTGGACAGTGGGGGAAGAGGTGGTCACCGGGAGGTCAGAATGCGTGGGGACGGGGGTTGTGGTCTCCCAGGAGAGGTTGGGTTGGCTCTGGGGGTCGGGGGAGGTTCATGGGGAGGCTGGGTTGGCCATTGGGGCCGTTCTCCACGGGAGGTCGGGGTCGGCCCGGGGACCCGGAGTGTGTGTGTAAGGGGGTCTCCGCAAGGCCCAGCCTCACCGTCCGCCAGGGCCTCACTGCACTCGAAGCTGATCTCGAACCGGAAGGGGCTGTGGAAAGGGCTCGGGTTCTCCAGCACCGCCACGTTCAGCACCGACACCTTGGCCATCACCTCGCCGGGCCGCGGTTGCGGCTGTAGCGGAGCCCGCTTCTGAGTCCGGTTTGGGCTGGGGGGGAGACCGGAGGCACTCAGCAGGCAGTCACGAGCAGCCTCTCCTGCCGCCCCTCTCCGCCGACTGAAGAGCGAACCTCGTCCGCGCGCCGCCTTCAAATAGCCGGCCCCACCCTCCGGCCAATCAGCGTCAACGCTCTCCGGCGGCGCGAGCACACCCTCAGCCAATTCTGGAGCGCGGGACGGCGCGCGCCCAGACTCCCCGCACCAATCCGAGCAGCTCCCTCTTCGCGTCGGGCAAGGGAGGCGGGACCACCTCTAGGCTTCTGAGAGTCTCCGCTGGGAACCAATTCCTAGTGTCTCCGATTCGGCTGTCAAGGGCCGGGGTGGGTGGAGTCAGAGCGCGGAACTTCTCTCGGCCAATCCCAAGGGTTCCCGCATCCGCGTCAAGTGGCCCACCCCTCGCCCGCCCTTCTGGAAGACGCAGTCCACAGAGGACAGAGCCGCCAACCGCCGAGCGGTGGCGCGCGGCGCTCGCTAAAGAAGGCGGGAAGGGCGGTTCTCGCGCTCGTGGTGATTGGCAAAGAAGAGTGGGAGGGAGCATAAAACAGGTTTTTGAGAGCTGATTGGCTCGATTGGCTGCCGAGGGCGGGAATAGAGGAAAACTTGGTCAGGGATTCGCCGGAAGGGAACGGAAGATGAGCGCCGGCGCAGTTGAACGCGGTGTGAAGAGAGGAGTGTTGGTGGCCTCCGCGCTAGTCCGCAGGTGAGCGTTGCTGGGGTCTGCTCGGAGGGGCTCCTGCCTGCGAGGCCCAGCTGCCGGGGAGTCGGTTGTGAACGTTGTGAACGTTTGACGCATCCCTGAGGGGAGACGGAGCGGCGCTAACGCAGCGTGCTTGGGCCTGGGGCGTCGGGAGTCGGGCCGGGTTCGAATCCCTCTCGAGGGCCACGGGGAGGTTTTAAGTGGACAGTAAACCGAAAACTGGAGTTCGATTCGGGGACACCAGTGTTCGAGGCTGGGCTCTGCCGGGCCGCTCCCGAGGAGACGTTTTCTTGCCCGTGGAAGGGGCGGCAGTGAAAATGCACCGCAGGATTCGTGACTACATAATGCGACCCGACGCTCGGCTGCGCCCGCGCCGGCCTGGGCCGATCGCCCCCTGCCGGTCCGCGCACAGGGCCCCGTGGCGAAGCACCCTGGCCACGTACCTAACATGACGGTTCTTAGTAATCACATCTTTTTTTATTTTTTTAGATACATTTGTGTATTTTGTATATACGTGTGTGTGTATATATATTTTTTAGTTGTTGACGGACCTTTATTTTATTTATATGTGGTGCTGAGACTCGAACCCAGGGCCTCACGCATGCTAGGCAAGCGCTCTACCACTGAGCCACAACCCCAGCCCAGTAATCACATATTTCGAAAAGAAACGATCGAAAAAAGAAACAAACAATCGGGTGAAATTAGCACTTTATTAGTCCAATATAACCAAAATGTGATTTCAGCGTATGATCAGCATTAAAAGATACTAATGAAGATGTCTTGCATCCTTTTACTTAGGGGGAAGTCTTAGAGATCCCGTGGGGGGGGGTGTTTTTTTGGGGGGTTGGTACTGGGGATTCAGCCATGGGCGCTTTACCACTGAGCTGGGTCCCCAGCTTTTTATTTTTTTAAATATTTTTTTAGTTGTTGATGGATCTTTATTTTATTCATTTATTATTTATATGTGGTGCTGAGGATCGAACTCAGTGCCTCACGCATGCTAGGCAAGCGCTCTACCACTGAGCTACCGCCCCAGCCCCATTTTTTTTTTTTGAGACAAGGTCTCACTACCTTGCTTAAGGTCTCGCTAAATTGCTGAGGCTGGCCCCCAATTTGTAATCCTTCTGCCCCAGCCTCCCAAGTCACAGGGATTACAGGAAAGTACCACCCCCTCTGCTTTTCCGAGTGTCTTTTTCAGCAAAACTAATCAGGCAGGTGAATCTCTATTCTCATTGGAAATAGTGGCCTTTTAGGTTTCATAAAATTTATAGTTGAAAATGTAGATCCATGTGCCCCAGCTGTTCCCAACATACTTAGAAAGTCTTCCATGAGCTCAAATTGAATGTGGGTTTTTATAATTTGAATTTCAATTAGTTAGAATTAAATGTAATTGAAAGTTTCCTTTTACAGCTTCACTAGCCCCAGTTGGGTGCTCATGAGCCCCTTTGAGGAGTGGACAGTGCAGACCTGGAACAAATTCAATCAGGTCATTCCCAGAAAGAAAACATTGTCTTCAGGACCTTACATGCTTTGCTTCCCATTAACCAGCTGGCCCCAACTTCAAGTCAACCAAACAAACCTTTTTGTTAAAAATCTGACAAGGCAAGGCTGGGTGTGTAGCTCAGTGGTGGACCACAAAATAAATAAATAGTTAAAAATCCGGCTGGGTGCGGTTGGCACAGGCCTGTAATCCCGGCAGCTTCGGAGGCTGAGATAGAAGGATCTAGGAGGATCGTAAGTTCAAAGCCAGCCTCGGCAAAAGCAAAGTGCTAAGCAATTCAGTAAGACCCTCTCTCTAAATAAAATACAAAATAGGGCTGGGAATATGGCTCAGTGGTTGAATGCCCCTGAGTTCAATCCCCAGTAGCCTCCCCCCAAAAAAGTTAAAAATCTGACAGACCACTCTCAATGCAGAGCCTCTACCAGAACCTCTTCTCCCAGCTTTTGGTCTTTTCGTTTAGGCCTCTCTGATCAAAGGCCCACTTCTCAGAGAACCCTGTCCACAGGTACCGCCTAGACCTTGTCTCACAGGGTGTAAACCTGAACAGCACTGATCCCAGCCACTAGCATATCTCTCTCTTTCAAATCTACATCTCATTTTAAATTAAAAAATGTTTTGGATGTTAAATTTTTTTTGTTTTGAAGTGCTTTGGCTAAAAGAAAACTCACAGTTACAGTTGGCTTGATTTCTTGGTAATCTTGGACATAGAATCTCATTTCTAAATTATTTCCTAATGTAATTTGATCATTCACGAGTACTAGATTTAATGGTGAATTAAGCTGCCATAATGTTTTCTAGACATTTAATTAAACATTTATTCATTGCAACTTTGTAGTTCCTTTTGCATTGTGGAATGTTTTTCCTTTATCCTTGGCCTCAAACTTTTTATACCCCCAGGAAAGCTTATCAGCCATGAGCATTATGTCTGTGGTGCTAATGAAGAAAATATCCCGGTTCATAATGCATCTTAATACAGCTAGCTAGATGATCTTCAGTTGTAAACCAGATCATGTCATTACCGTGCTTAAAACCTTCAAAGCCTTATCCGACTTAGAATGAAACCTAAGATCTTTACTATGGCTTAGGAGGCCCTGCACAGTGGCCTCAGCTAACCTCTTGGTCCTCATCTACCAGCCTCCTCCTTGTCACCACTCAGAGCCCTGCTAGCTTTATTTCCAGTCTTTCAACACACCAAGATCATTCCTGCTGCCAGGCTTCACACTTGCTGTTCCCTGTGCCTGCAATGTCCTTCCCCAGATAATTGTATGCTGCCTCAGTATCATGTATGATTCAGCTCAATGTCCCTCTCAAAGAAGCCTTTCCAGTCCACCCTTTTCACCACATTATCCTGTTTTATTATCTTAGAAGCACATATCAGAATCTGCACTTACGTTGGTTTTTCAATTGTGCTCACTATCTCATCAGCCCTCAGTGTTCTGGAAGGTGATTGAGAGCAGAGACCTTACCCCGGCTCACTTTCACCTCTCAGTGTTGTATCTCCAAAGTTCAGCACAGGACCTGGCACGAAGAAAGTCTTAGTAGATTTTTTTTTTTTTTTGGTACTGGAGATTGAACTCAGGGGCACTCGACCACTGAACCACATCCCCAGCCCTATTTTGTGTTTTATGTAGAGACAGGGTCTCACTGAGTTGCTTAGTGCCTTGCCATTGCTGAGGGTGGCTTTGAACTTGCCATTCTCCTGTCTCAGCCTCCCTGAGTGCTGGGATTACCGGCTTGCGCCACCACGCCCGGCTTTAGTAGATTTTTTAAAAAAGAATAAAGGGCTCAACATTGCATACTTGCAGTGTGAAAAGCACCCAAAAAAACATGAATTGTGGTAGTACATAGTAATAAGCAGATAAGTCTTTGCTAGTCTTTTTCTTTTGTATATACATTTTTTAGTTGTCAGTGGATCTTTATTTTATTTATATATGGTGCTGAGAATTGAACCCAGTGCCTCACACATGCTAGGCAAGCGCTCTACCACTGAGCCAAAACCCCAGCCCACTAGTCTTAAATAACACTTCAGGTACAAACACTCAGAGAAGCACAAGAACTACTATAACAAAATACCCTTTTACTCATTGCTAGCTTAAGAGGTAAAGCATTAGATACAATTTTAGGGCTTTGCATACCCTTATGTCAAATATGTTCCTCTTTCCATGTCCTCAAATGTAACTACAATTCTGACTTTAGTGTTCATTTAAAAAAATTTTTATTTTTTAAAAACAGAATGCATTTCAATTCACAGTACACATGGAGCACAATTTTTCATTTCTCTGGTTGTGAACAAGGTAGAGTCACACCATTGGTGTCTTCATACATGTACCTAGGGTAGTGATGTCCATCTCATTCCACCATCTTTCTTACCCCCACCATGCCCCTCCCTTGCCCTCCCTCCCCTTTGCCCTATCCAAAGTTCCTCTGTTTCTCCTATGCTCCCCATCCCCACCTCCATTATGGTAGATTTATTTATTTTTTAGTACTGGAGATTGAACTCAGGGGCACTCGACCACTGAGCCACATCCCCAGCCCTATTTTGTGTTTTATGTAGAGACAGGGTCTCACTGAGTTGCTTAGCGCCTCGCCGTTGCTGAGGCTGGCTTTGAACTCGTGATTCTCCTGTCTCAGCCTCCCTAAGTGCTGGGATGACAGGCTTGCGCCACCGCACCCAGCTCCCACCCCCATTATGGATCAGCATCCACTAATCAGAAAACATTCGGCCTTTGTTTTTTGGGGATTGGCTTGCTTCACTTAGCATGATATTCTCTAACTCCACCCATGTCAGTGTTCATTTATTTGGTACATATTCGTATATATTTGTGTGGGTCTGTGTCTTTAAACAATATATGGTACTGTTTGTCATTTTCTACAGTTGTATGTAAGTGACGTCTATGCGGAGAAGACTTAGCGTAGCAGGCCTGAGGTTGCTATCCATAGAAAGACCTCTTTGTAAGTTGGACCCTTGGCTGATATCTAGGAACTTAGATCTCAGGAAGGCTCCTACCGTTCTATAAATGATTGCCTCAGCTGTTTGTACAAACACATCTGCTCTCCTTGAGTCTGGAATTTTGGTACGTGATCAGCCCTCAGTACCAACACCCTGGTCCCCAAGACTCTAGCTAGCTTTGCTGATAGGCAATGTGTCCTCGTGCTATCATAATTCTCCTGTGGGAATTAAGTGCATTGTGTGTCATTCAAAGAGGAGTTTGTGGGACTGGGATTGTAGCTCAGCAGTAGAGCGCTTGCCTCGCATGCATGAGGCCCTGGGTTCGATCCTCAGCACCACATACAAGGCAATAAAATAAAGACATTGTGTCCATCTACAATTAAAAAAATATTTAAAAAACAAAAACAAAAAACAAAGAGGAGTTTGTGCCTGGTTTCCTCTGTTCTTCACCCCATGCACCTTTTCCCTTTGTGCTTTGCGTCTTTTCACTATTCTAATCATAGCTGTGCGTAGACCACTATGCTAAGCCCTGTGAGTCCTCCCAGTGAATCACTGAACCTCAAGGTAGTCTTGGGGGTCCCTGAGACAGTACCACATTGGGTTTATTCTGACAGCTTGTGCTGGGATGAGGCAAGCAAGGCACTTGGGGCTCAAATTTTAAGGAGGTGCTTATTCTCATGACCATGCAGTACGTAGCCTGTAGTTGGCACAACCCCAAGCCTGAGAGTGCCTCATACTTTCACCCTCGTCACTTCTCTTGCTTCACCCTCCCTCCTAGTCCCAGCCCTCCTAGTTGAAACTTGTTCTTTTTTTAATCCAACATTAGGTTTGTGAAATTGATCTATGTTGAAAAATCTATGTAGCTCTAGTTCTTTTATTGTTATTGTTACATAATTCTGCTATCTGATAAGCCACACGTGGCTATTTAGATTCAAATTAGACAAAATTAAAAATGAAATCTATTAGTCACACTAGTCACTGTTCACATGGTCAGTAGATATCTGTGGCTAGTGGTTATTGCATTGGACAGCATAACTAGAGAACACTTCCATGACCACAGAAACTTTTGTTATTCCCTTCACCTTTTGTTTGAAATTTAGGATGTTTTCAGTTTTCTCTAACAAACAGGGTGCAGCTGGGCATCTGTAATTTCAGTGTCTGGGAGGCTGAGGCAGGAGGATCACAAAGTCACAGTCAGCCTCAGCAACTTAGCGAGGCCCTAAGCAAGTTAGAGAGATCCTGTCTCAAAGTAAAAAATAAAAAGGGCTGGGTGTGGTGGTGCACGCCTATAATCCCAGCACTTTGGGAGGCTGAGACAGGAAAATCATGAGTTCAAAGCCAGCCTCAGCAACAACAAGGTGCTGAGCAACTCAGTGAGACCCTGTCTCTACATAAAACACAAAATAGGGCTGGGGATGTGGCTCAGTGGTCAAGTACCCCTGAGTTCAATCCCTGGTACCAATAAATAGATAGGGCTGGGGATGTAGCTCAGTGGTTCAGTGCTCCTGGGTTCAATACCTGGTACCAAAAAACAAAACAAGACAAAACACAGTGGCCAGTGTACATTGTTGTGTGTATCTCTTCATATACATGTGCAAGAATTTCTCTTGGATAATAGTCTATGAGAATAGCACCTTTCTAGATGTTGCCAGTTATGATTGTCAAAATAATCTACCAGCTCTCACTCCCAGCAATAGTATTCTTATCACTCAATGTCCTTATCAACACTTGGTATTGTAAGATTTTTAAAGTTTTGTCTTGATAGGTGTGAATTAGTGGTTTTAGCTTGCATTATTTTTTGTTTACTAGTGAAGCTGCGCTATTTTCATGTATATTGACCATTTGTCTTTCTTCTATGAATTACTTTTTCATATCTTTGCCCAGTTTTCTTCTGTTTTTTTTTTTTTTTTTT
>PVHX01027243.1:0-19671 GCA_004024805.1 Geosciurus inauris | reverse complement strand
AGAGGCCTTGTTAAAGGATCTGTCCTTCTTGTTACACTTTGCATTTGCAAACACACTTTCATAAAATATTATATTGTTACTATACTAGATAGTCCATAAATGTGTCTTTTGAAAAAATCTAGTAAGGGGGCGTTCAGCACCTGGAGTGCTGATCTCTTTCGTGGCCAAGCAAGGTAGAACAAGAAATAGGAACTTTGACTACATTGAATTGTTCAGTAGGGACTCTTTTTTTTTTTTTTTTTTTTTTGGTACCGGGGATTGAACTCAGGGGCACTCAACCACTGAGCCACATCCCCAGCCCTATTTTGTGTTTTATGTAGAGACAGGGTCTCCCTGAGTTGCTTAGCGCCTCGCTGTTGCTGAGGCTGGCTTTGAACTCACAATTCTCCTGTCTCAGCCTCCCAAAGTGCTGGGATTACAAGCGTGAGCCACCGCGCCTGGCTAGAGACTCTTTTGCTGATAGTCTTAAGATCAATTATGGTACAGATTTCTGAAGAAGCTTAATTAAGATTTTCTGTGGAGGAGGGGGTGCCACTACAAGCCTACTTTTCCTCATGTTCCTCTAGAAGGCACACCAACAACATTGACATTTATGCAACTTACTGAGTTTTACCACACGCTAAATGTCTACTCTAAAAAGTGTTTTCCATATCAAAATAACTATTCCTAGACATCTAACTAATAGAAAATGAGGTACTAAGGGTTGTTTTAAGCTACTGAGTTTGGGGGTCATTTGTTAAGTTTCAGTTGATAACTAATACAGATATAAAGAAGCCCAGAAGAATACTTCTTTTTTTGTTTCTGATAAAATTTAGGCTGAATTTTTGACTACTACTTTAGATGATTTTCATAAATTGTATCAAGTATGCATGGTGTGCTATACTTTGGATACTCTTTAATATCCAAATCAGGTATAATTCGAAGAGAATACTTTTTTAAAACTGTTTAAATATCTTTATTTTATTTATTTATTCTTAGGTGGTGCTGAGGATCAAACTCAGTGCTTCACGCATGCGAGGCAAGCGCTGTACCACTGAGCCACAATCCCAGCCCTCAAAGAGAATACTTTTGCTTAACAATTTCTGTCTATGCTCCATAGAGTACAGCTAAGGCAGCATGATAAATATTCTTTTGAAAAACATCTCCGTTTTTTTGTCGTTTTTGGACAGGTATCTTGTATTGGTTTTCTTGATAGCCTGAATTCTCTGGGTCCTGTGTCATTTACTTCACACATTAAATCTTCCATTTCCTCCAATCATGCTACCAGGCACTATCATTTTGTTCACTTAGATATAGAAAATGATTCCTGGAGTTAGTGTTAATAGTGTAAGGATCTGATCTCAGAAATGACTTGCTCTGAAGCCTATTAGACTCTTTGTGCTTCTCCGGGATATTGTGTTTTGTGGTCCCTATGAAGCACATCTTAGCAAAGTATCTACATGTGGCATTCAGTATGGAGAAAATTCCTGGGACACCTGCCTGTGAATTTCTATGCAGAACTTGTTCAAGGGCGCCTTTCTTGATTAGAGACTTGGAGTAATCCTTAGATTTCTTCTTTCAGGCATCATATATGCTATTAGAGTTGAAGTAAATTAATGCAAGGACTGGATGCAGATGAAATCATACTGGATTTTGTGTCTAACTTAAGACCTCAGTTATTCTGAGAGTAATTTAGGAAATCTATTGACAGTTCAGGCTGTTTTGATGGTAAAGTGCTTGTACTTCTGATTTTTTTCCTCCTAGTGTGAACTTTTTTGCTTTCTTTCCCAAAGATGTCTGTGCTCCCCTTTCTGTGATCAGCAAAATCTTCCCTACAAAAAAGTTTTGCCTTATATTCATCAGACAACACCCTGCTCTGTCATCATCTCTCTGGTAGATATGTTCCAGAACACATGGTTTGTCTAGTCACTTTGGTAAAGTCCTTTGCTGAGAAAATACAGAAGTTGTATTAAACATAACAAAGACCAGTATCCATGGTACACATTCAGTAATATGCATTCTGAGTATTTTATACTTTCAGAATTTATAAAATTCCTGTGTTTGCAATGATAATATCAAATGATATGAAATAAAACCACTGCTTTTGCAATAATTTGTAATCAAATTTGAGAAGTCTGGCATTTGAAATTATCTCTTCTTTGTACATATGATTGCATTTTAGAAATCCTAAGGAAGGCATGGGACTGGTGTCTGGGTTGGATATTCTATAGGACCTATTTCAACATTCTGATTCTTACTTTCCTTCCTTTGAATATAAGGCATGTGATAGATTACCTCTTTGCAAACTTGTTTATTGCATGAGTATAGCACATGCTGCTTTTAAAAATTATCTGGCATGTAAAGATATAGACTCACTGCCTTGTGCTTTTATGGGACATTATAAATATTGTATTTATTTCAGCCAGGATGTATCACTGGAGGGTTGAATAGTGAATTCCACATGAGCCTGCAGTTCATCATTTATGGATCTCCCAAATTTCATGGTTTATATAGATGGTATGGATAAGGAGTAGCAAGTTGAGAATTCAGAGTACAGAGCCCCATTATTACATTCAAACATATTGAAAAATGAATGAACTCACTCAGAAAACTTGAACTATCCTATCCTCCATTCTTCGACATTTTCCAAAGCAAATGAACTTTCCTTTTTTACTTTTGCCTGTATGTAATTATGTTAGCAAACATGTTATTAAAGTGACCGCACTTTGGTGTTTCATAGGATGATAAGGACACTGAAAAGAAGAGGATCCTATGGCCAATTTGAGTGAGGAATTTAAAGAAAACCTAAATAGGTATAAATATTTTTATTTTAGAATAATATTTTCAAAAAGACTTAGTTTTACATGGGTTTTAGAAGAAATATTGACATGAATTTGTCACCTTTAAATTCTTTTGTTGTTGTTACTAAGTGGGTCTTATGAGAACTGTCACTTCTTTTAATCATATGGAACAATTTTATTTGCACTCAGATTTTGGTGTCTTATACTGACCTTTACTTGAAAGGAATCAGGGTTTTCTTATGGCAGGGAATTCAGGATAAGACAGGATATTCTGATTATTTCCAGAGAGAAATAATATATATTTTTTTAAATTGGGGAACATTGTCAAAATCACAAAAAGTCAAGTCAAAGGGAAGTCCCATGGGTAAAGCTGTTATAACTTAAGCATCATAAAGAAAATAATTCCTTAAGACTGTGGGCCCCTAAAAATGCCTCAAATAGGCCAAAATAGGCATTTTAAAGGGAATGCACACATAAGCTTCCAATAAAATATCATGAAAAAGTTTTAAACTCAGTATTGTGTGTGTGTGTGGTCCTGGGGCTAGAACCCAGGGTCTCACACATACCACTAAGCTATATCCCCAGTCCATATACTAAATGACTTAAGATACATACTACATTCAGATTTCACTAACTTAAATTCAAGTCTCCCTGAAAAATTCCCTGGTTTTCTATGGCATCTCATTATTTGAAAAAAAAAAATGTATTATTCCACATCACGTATCATCTGAAGATAAGGTAAGTTCCAATAACCACATTACCAAATACCCAGGTCCTTCCCAGGTCATTTTATCATGAAAAATATCAGCTTCCCTGCAAGGCTGGTTGGCTCATGATCTCAAGTGACCATAACATAGCTTCCAGCTGTAATTGGAAGGAGGATAACCTCTTGGCAGTTGCTTCCCTAGGGTCTGCTTGGGACACCGTTACCACTGTGCTTACCTGAGGGACAATAACAACTTCCAGGAGTTTACCTTTGCTCTGATTTTCTTAGACTTCTTAGGAGATACCCTTGAATCTAAAGATGGAACATATTCCTCTGACTACCTGCTAGGCTGAATTTCAGAAACAAGGAAGAATTTGATGGCTGGATGACTGGTAGGTAACTAACTGTGGTCCTCCAAGCTGTAAAATGCTGTGACCCGGATGTGGTGCACAAATGACTTGAAAAGTCAAATTAAGTAACATTATGTTTTGATAGAGGTTAAAGAATAAAGTTGTGAAGATAAAGACAGTAATAATTATGGCAGTAATAATTATGAACACCTAAGAACATCAGAGGATATATAATGCTTAATTTGGAGGAAGAGACATGGGCTTGGAAAAAACAATTATTATTAGAGTATTAGCCATAATATTCCAGTTTTACTCTAATTATTTTGAAAGTTCCCCAGTTTTCTGTGTCCAAATTGTAGCATTCTGATTTGTAGTCCAAGTTTGTAATTGTATCTCAGACCTAAATTTTCTACTGATCAGAATGTGTTGAACTTGAGACTTAATTCTGCTATCTGTATTACAGGATCCTACAATTTTAGTGAAAGTAAGGATAGACATGATGAATAAATGAACCAAACTCATTTGGTTCAATTATAATTTTATTAACAATTTTTCAAATGCTGTTTCACACATATTATTTTATTTATTAAGATGTTTTGAACACCTAGGAAAACTATGACTTAAATTGTGTTTTAATTTTTTAGGAAAATTATGTGTAACATTTAAATTATTTACCAGTATTTAATCAACTAAATCTGATAATGGTTACAAATTATAGGTAACATAAAACTGTCAGATTTTCAAACTAAGGAAAGAGCAAAAATGAATGTTTTTAATTTTGACCAACAAATTGCTTTGATTTATAAATAAAACAGTGAAATTTTTAAATTGATCTTAAAAGACTTAAGATAAAAATCATTTTAAAAGATCATAAAATCATATTTAAAAATTTAAATGTAATTAAACATAATCATTACAAAAATTACTTCCACTTATAAACATTATGCTTTGGCAAGCAATGAAGAAGAATATGATCTGGGGAAGGAAGTATATATATATATATATATACTTGTCTGAGCTAGTATAGCTAATGCTATCTGTGTAACTTTGGATTTGGATTTATGGCCTGAGGTGATAAGGAATCTGGCTACGAGCTCCTTGGTGGTATAAATTTTGGAAATCAAAGGGCATGATAGGGCCCCTGAGTAAGATAAATATAAGAAGCACCGCTTTCTTCTCTCTTTATTATATATGTGATGATAAGGTTAGGAAGAAGAAATCAGAAGGGTACTGAAAACTATTTTGCAAAAATGGAGCTTATAAAATCATAAATGTCTTCTTTCATTCATTCAGTCTTGTTTCCTGGCTGTGTTTGACTGCATGATGTGAGAGATACTGTGTAGTTGAGATGTGTTCCTGTGAGTTGCCTGACTTCTGCTTACTCTAGAATTCTCCTGAAATTCATGGGCCCTGGGTTTGATTGATGAGAACAGGAGATGAGACTGTTGAGTCCTGATCCCATTCCCATATAACTGTCTATACACAAAGGAAACTCATGGGTTACATTTCAAACTCACTCAATAGCAGATGCTGAAGATTATCTAGAATTTCACCTGTGTTCCAAATATCTTGTTTCCCAGTGTGTTAGTCAGCATTTTTTTTTTTTTTGCTGCTGTGACTAAGTGACCCAACCAGCACAACTGTAGAGGAGGAAGAATTTATGTGAGAGCTCACACAGTTTCAGAGGATTTATCCATGCCCCAATTCCCACTTCCTCTAGTCACACCCTACTATTTCAGTTACCAGTCAGTTAATCCCTATCTGGGAATTAAATCACTGATTGGGTTAGGAATCTTAAAACCCAATTATTCCTTCTCTGAACCTTCTTGCACTGTCTTACACGTGAGCCTTTGGGGGACACCTCACATCTAAACCATAACCACTCACCGAGGGGAGGTTGTTGTGGAAGGATGTAAAGGCATTTATGAGGCTTAAGACAGATATTTGATGACTCTACTCTGATAACAGATATTCTTCTAAGCATATGAAGCAACTCATGCATCCCTAGAATGGGCCAAAGTAGTAGTAGTAAGTTAAAGTGGTTGTACCACAGAGGTTAAGAAGGCTTTATACTGCTCCCACTGTAGTTCTAGTAGGATCCCTCCTTGCCTGGAGTAGATATGGATCATGCTGCCAACTAGATTAATAATAATTCAAGCTTTCATCAAAAGAGTGTTTTTCCCCACTGTAGCACTACACTAAAATTCTTTCCCAACTTCCACCAACACTAATAATATATGGTTTTCCTTAATTGAAAGAAAAAGAGAAGTTACATATGGAACTACCAAGACTGAAAACGGTTCATTCTGACTCTTTCTGGGAATAGCATAAATCTTCTAATAGAAAGAATCAAAATACTGGGATTTGGTAGAAGTGGAATTTGAGGAGTAGACTCACTAAAACAGTGCTTCTCAGACTTTATTGTATGTACACATCATCTGAAGAATCCTCTTAAAATGCAGGTGCTGTTCAGTAGGACTGGGGCTCTGTATGTCTAACAATTCTCAGGTGATGCAAATGTAGATAAGCCATAAGTCAAACCATTGTAAGTTGACTATGTATTTCTTTTCTACTTTATGATGATGTGAAAGCAATACACATTCAGTAGAAAGTATACTTCAAATTTTGAGTTTTGATCTTTTCCCAGGCTAGCAATATGCATATGATACTGTATCTTGATGCTGGGTTGTGGCAGTGAGCCACAGTTCCCAGTCAGCCAGGTGATCATGATATTCTACAATGTTACCAGACATTTTTAGACTTTGTGCTTTGCGTTTTAATATCCCTACAAATGAAGGTGAATGTCAGTGTTCTGAGCATGTTTGAGGTAGGTTAAGCTAAGCTATGATGCTCAGTAGGTTAGGTGTATTAAATGTATGTTCAACTTATGATAATTCAACTTAAGGTGGGTTTATTGGGACAGAATGCCATCATGAGCATCCTTATGTGATTAGAGATTAAATGATGTGTGGGAGAAAGGATACACCAGTTATTGATATCAGTGTGTATAAACAGTCTGCTTCAGGACATGGAGTCTAGACCCTCCTCAATGGGGTTTGGAGTGGCTGGTGTGAGCACTGGGATTCACTATTAGATTCTAGGCCAGAGCTAAAGAAGAGAAATTTGGCTAACCTCATTTTAGACTTAAGTGGCTGGAGTAAAGGCCAATGTCATCTTCTACAAGTCTAAAATGGGTTACATAGTTTCTGGAGCACTTCTCCAACGCAGTAACAATCATTTGTGGGTCATTCCTGAAAGACACAGAATACATCTTTATTACTTGTTTCCCTATTTACGTATCCTTCCATCCATCTTTCCATCCATTATCTATCAGCAACTTTGCATCATTATTTTCTTAGCTTGAAATGTTCTATCCTTTACTTTTTAAATGACAGTCTTTACCCGTCATTTAAGTTGCCAGACTAAATGCCACATTTCTTAACAGCCTTTTTCTCATTCTTTATCTGTAAATTTCTCTGTTATTTCTCACAGCATCCTGTTAGTCACCACCTCAGTTCTTTGCTCCCTTTTTGAATTTTGTGCTATTTAATTAATAAGTATTTACTGTACTCCTACTATATGTCAGAACTGTCCTCAATGCTATGGATATATAGCAATGAATAAAACAGAAAAATGTTTGTTTTCAATTTTAGTGGCTTATTTTCTTCATACCTTTAATTAAAACTTGTAATCATTTGTTTTAATTGTTTAATGATTGACATATTATATTATAAACTTCAGGACTCTAAAAACCACAAATGTTTTATTCACCCATGTATCTGCAAGGTATGTTGAATAATGTAATGTTGAAAGTGGAATAATAGTGATTAATGGAGTTAAAATTTCCCATGAAAGTTATACAATTATACAAGAAAAAATTGGAAAGATTGAGAGCTTTAGTGTGACACTAGCAATACTACAAAATATAATTTATTATTCAAGGATGGTTAATGAAAACCTTATTTAAACAAAGCTTTGAAAAATAACAGGATAGTATGGTTACTCCAGATGTAGGAAACAGCATACTGGAAGGTCTGGAGCAAAAATAAAATGTGGTGCATTGGAGATTTGGGAAAAAATATGGCCTTTGCAAGGAAGGAGGTGGCATGAGATAAACCTGGGAGGTGGAGAGAAGCTAGTGCATAAAAACAATGTTAAGAATCAGGGGCTGGGATTGTAGCTCCAGCGGTAGAATGCTTGCCTTGCATGCGTGAGGGCCTGGGTTCGATCCTCAGCACCACATACAAAGCAATAAAATAAAGACATTGTGTTCATCTGCAAATAAAAAAAAAATCTTTAAAAAAAAAAAAAAACCAATGTTAAGAATCATGTTAAGGAGCTGGAGTTGTAGCTCAGTGTAGAGCATTTGCCTAGCATGTGCAAGGCCCTGAGTTCAATGACAGAACCACAAAGAAACAACCTTGTTAAGAAGCCAGGTCTTGAATATAATATTAAGACATTTCTACTTTATTCTAGGACCTAGGAGTGGCTGGAGACTTCTAAGTGGGGGCACTATAAGTTTAGACACGTGTTGTAAAAGATTGCTGGATATACTCTGAACAAGGGGTTGGGCAGAAGCAAAACTATAGACAAATTTGAAGACTATTGCACTAATCTAGGTCAAATATATCTTTAAAACCTATGACTAACAAATGAGCTTACAAACTTATAGGATATAAGATCAATATATAAAATCAAATGTATTTCTATACATGAACAATGAAGAATTATAAAATGAAATTAAGAAAATTCAGTTGCAATAGCATCAAAAAGGATAAGGTACTTAGGAATAAATTTAATAGAATAAGTATAAAATAAAAATGTGGGCTGGGATTGTAGCTCAGCGGTAGAGTGCTTGCCTCGCATGCATGAGGCCCTGGGTTCGATCCTCAGCACCACATACAAAGCAATAAAATAAAGACATTGTGTCCATCAACAACTAAAATAAAAAAATAAATAAAAATGTAAAACTATAAGACAGTGTTGGAAAAAATTAAAGAAGAACTAAATAAATGGAAGATGGCTATACACTTTAAACTCCTGTACAGATTCAAATAGTCCCTAATAAAATCTAAACTGGCTTCACTGATATAAAATTCATATGGAAATCATAAAGTAAAATAATTTTGAAAAAATATCTAATTAGGAGAATTCACACTTTCTAATTTTGAAACTTTATAAATACAAGCCTATAGTATACAAAACTCTTTGGAACTGGCATAAGGATAGACATAAATTAGAAGAGTAGCACTGAAAGTTTAGAAATAAACTGTGATGTTTATTATTTATTGATTTTCAACATGAATGTGAAGGCAATTCAATGGGATTAAGAATAGTCTCTTTTAATAAACAAATTACTGGATACATACATAAAAAGGAATGAAATTGGGATGGCATCAAGTTAAAAACCTTTGCAGAGCAAAGGAAACCAGTAATAGCATGAAGAGAGAACCTATTAATGGTAGGAAATCTTTGCCAGCTACTCTTCCAACAGAGAATTAGTATTCAGAAGACTGAAAAAAAAAACCAAAACACTTCAAATACTTAACACTAAAAAAACACATAACCCAAACAACGAATGGGCAAATGACAAAAACAGAACTACTCCAAAGAAGTAAAAATGGTCTAAAATTATATGAAAAAGTATTCAACATTTTTAGCCATCAGGAAAATGCAAATCAAAAGTACAATGTGATTTCATCTAATCTCTATTATAACAATAAGCATCAAAAATATAAACAATAATAAATGCTGGTGTGTATGCCATGGAAAAGGAACTTCTCTTCCTGTTGGTGGAAAGTAAATTAGTACAGCCACTATGGAAATCAGCAGGTAGGTACCCCAAAAGACACCATATGACCTAGCTATATCATTCTTCTGTGTTTATTCAAAAAATTAAAAGTCAGCATGCCAAAGCATACTAAGTTTATAGCAGCACAATTTATAATAGTCAAGTTATGAACCCAGCTTAATTGTGCCTCGACAGATCAATGGATAATAAAAGTATGGTATATATACCCAACAGAGTTTTATGCAGCTATAAAGATCAAAATTATGTCATTTGCAAGACAATAGGTGGGACATGAGAGCATTGTGTTAAATGAAATAAGCTAAGTTCAGAAGGTCAGAGGTTGAATGTTTTCCCTCAGATGTGAAAGCTAGAGAGAAAAATGAGGGGAAAAGGGATCTCATGAAATAGAAGGAAGACTAGTAGGGTAGTGGAAGGAGACTAGGTGAAGAGAGTAGGAGAGGGCAAGGGGAAGTATTGGAGAATGAAATTGATCAAATTACATTAGTGTATGTACAAATATGCCACAATGAAATAGTCTTTTAAAAAAAATTTTTTTAGTTGTTGATGGATCTTCATTTTATTCATTTATTATTTATATGTGGTGCTGGGGATCAAACCCAGTGCCTCATGCATGCTAGGCAAGCACTCTATCACTGAGCTATAGCCCCAGCCCTGAAATATGCTTTTTGTGAAATTATTATGCACCAATAAAAAATTTAAAAAACAAAGTTGAGTACCTTCCTCACACTATATACAAAACTTACTAAACCAAATTAAAGATTATATGAAAAAGCTAGGTTATATATCAAAACTATAAAACTCTTGGATGAAAATGTAGGCATAAATCTTTGCAACTCAGATTGGCAATGCTTCCTTCATATGACACCAAATGCAGAAACAACAAAGAAAAAATAGGTAAATTGGACTTTATCAAGATTTAAAACTTGTGCTTCGAAGGACATCACTAGAAAAGTAAAAAAGATAACATAGAATAAAAGAAAATATTGGAAATTCTACACATGATAAGAGACTTGTATCTAGAATGCATAATGAAGGCTGAAAACTCAATAACATAGAAACAAATAACCTAATTAAAATGAGGAAAAGCTCTGAATAGACATCTGTCCAAATAAGATGTAAAAAATGACCAAGAAGCAGATGAAAAGATGCTCAACATCATTAGCCATCAGGAAAATGCAAATTGAAATCACAATGAGACACAACTTTGTATCCAGCAATAACAACTCTGTTGAGGTTGTGAGAAATCGTTGCCCTGATGCACTACTGATAGGAATGTAAAAGTATTGAGCTATTGTAGAAAACAATTCCTCAAAACATAGTTATCATGTGATATAGCCTTTCCACTCCAGTTACATATCAAGGAGAAATGAAAATACATGTTCACATAAAATGTATACATGAATATTCATAGAAAAATTATTCATAATATCCCCAAAGGGAAAACAACCCAAAGGCCCATCAATTTATAAATGGATAAATAAAATGTGACATATCCATATGATAGAAGATTATTCAGCATCAAAAGAAATAAAGTACTGAAATCAGCTGCAAAATATGTGAAACCTGATAACATTATACTAAATGAAATAATAGAAAACCAAAAGTTGTATGATTCTATTCATATGAAATGTCCAGGATAGGCAAATATATAGAAATAGAAAGTAGATTAGTGTTTTTCAGGACTAAGATATTGACAGTGAGAATAAAGAACACTGCATTCAGAGTATGGAGGTTTTGGGTTTTTTTTTTTTTTTTGAGGTGAATAATAGGTTCTAAAATTGATTAAGGTAATACATAAACAATTATGTGATACTAAAAAATCATTGAATTATACATTATGGCATGGTGCTAAAATTATATCTTAATAAAGCTATGGCACCAGCAAAAGTGGCTGGTGGTGTGGTCTACCATGTTAATGACAATGGGAATAAATTCAGGGCATATTTAGAGAAATGGATTAGTTAGACTTTGATAAGAGGAAAAAGGTAGTATGTTAGTTCAGATACTCTGAGAAGCAGAAGGAAGCACTGGATTAAAGTGCAGAAGTTTCATTAAGTAGTGTACCTGTGTGAGAGAAAATAAAAGAGCTGAGTAAGGCTGGGAGAGCTGGCAGATCACCTTGCAAGTCTGACTCCAAGCGAAGGAGTGAGAATATTAGGTGTCAGTTTCCTAGATTGCTTGCACAGTCTAATGAATTTTCTACAAAGTTGTTTTCTAGGGAGTCTTCAAACTGGTTAACCATCTGAAAGGTTCCTTTCTCCATTAATGCTTCCACCGTGGGATCTCTGATGTGCTCCATCATTGGCTGTTGGAAGTCATGGCCTCAGGACAAATGTGGGGATGGATTTCAAAATGCATTATCTGTATTCGGTGATCTATGAGTGCATTCTCAAGGGCACCATGGATGGTATTGAGCTTGATTCCCAGGTTTTCACTTGAGCTTTGGAACAGTCACACCAACAGCAAATAGCTAGGGAAAAGCTTATTCAGCCTCTGGGGAAATGCTTGGGGGATAAGAAGTTCAGGATTGGATATGGCTAAGGCACATCTAAATATCAATTTAGAATTAGGGTATACATGTTAGACACAGGGATATGAAGCAAATGGAACACAAATGAGCAATGCTTGGTTGGAGATAAAGCTTTGTTCATTCCAATCAGATAGTTGGTAACTATCTGAGGTGAGTTCTATGACACAGATGAGAAAAAAGCTAGGGCTGCTAGGGTTTGGATTTCCAGGGAGATGGTTCCTGAGCTCGAATGATATAAAGGAATCAGCTGGGCAACGAAGATGGAGCAGAAGTACTCAAGACAGTAGAATCATCCTGTGCAAATGTTTGCATTAGGCAAGTGTATTATACTTTTAAGGCTCTGTAAGTAATTTCTTTTGGTGGAAGTGCATATGAAAAAAAAAAAAAAACACACAGAAGTAAACTAGACAGCCAGGTGTGGTGGTGTACACCTCTGACTCTGGAGGCTAAGGCAGGAAGATCACAAGTTAGAGACTCACCTTTGCAACTTAGCAAGACTTTCTCAAAAAATAAAAAGGCTGGGGTTGTAATTCAGCAGTAAAGCACCCAGGTTTGCCAGTACAAAAAAAAAAAAAAAAAAAGGAACTAGACAAATAGGGAATGTGAGGTCATGGGAGGTCTCTAGTATCTTGTTGGAGATTGGATTTGAATGATTTTAAGTAGAAGAGTGACAAAGAGCATTTTAGAAGGTTGTACTGGCATTGTGAATGTAACAACTATGTAAAGATTTGGTCATTCCAAAGAACTAGATAGGCCTGCTCATTCTTTTTTTTTTTTTTAAATATTTATTTTTTAGTTATAGGTGGACAGAATATTTTATTTTTATGTGGTGCTGAGGATCTAACCCAGTGCTTCCCGCGTGCCAGGCGAGCACGCTACCACTGCGCCATAACCCCAGCCTTAGGCCTGCTCATTCTAAGGGGCCAAAGTTTACCAAATATTATGACTTTTAAAGGAAAATTGTACATCTAGATTTTTATGGGAAGTCTATTATAAACATTAAGGCAACTGACTCAAATTAAAGCCAGGTACATGGCTTTTGTGTGGGACAATTTTCTATGCCTTTTACATTGTGATTCTGATAGTATACAACCCACATATTTCCCTCCCCCCCCCACTTTTCAGCCTCTGGAACCATAGTTTCAGGCATTGCAATTGCTCTGGTTTGTAGAAAGCTTTACACTAGCTGACGTCTCTCTCTTTATTAATGCAGTTAGCATCATGTCCTAGGCCCTCTGCATCTTCTCCTCCCACCTCCCAGCAATCCACATCCCCAGCAACATGGATCACTTCAATGCAGAAACACTTGTCCTTTTCTGAATTTTTGTTCCCTGTTCCTTTTCCTCAGGATCTGATGTGTCTAAACTTCCCTTCATCCTTATTCTTCTGAGGCTTCTGATTTATGACCTTTTACTTCAAGCCCTGACACTGCTTCAGTCTGCCTTTCTAACTGCCTTCATCTTTTGTATGCATTTCTCCTCCTCCTTCTTCTCCTCCTACTCCTCCTTCATTGTTGTCTTTTCAGTCTCTCAGTTATCTGAGTTTCTATGTTATCCACCTTATAATGGGAAGTGGCAATCATTATGAACCTTCCACAATTTCTGGTTGGTGAACAAAATATCCACAGTATATAATAAGATAACCTTCATGTTTCTGCAGTCCACTTTTGTGTTGAAGAGATTAGAGCATGGTGTTTAAGAGTACATTCTCTGAAGTCAGGTGGCTTGAATTCCAATTCCATGTTAACCAATTTTAGTTGATTAACTTGCACATGTTTTACTTAAATCATTTCAATTTCTTCTTTTGCAAAAATTGGGGATATTCCTAATAATGATCTTATAGGATCACTGTGAGGACCAAGAGAATTTTGTAAGGTATTTATAATAGTGCCTAGAATGGTGTAAATGTTCAATATAGATTGGTTTTCAGTTTTATTATTAAGGATTTTTCCTCCTCCTTTCCAATTATTGTCGTATGTCTTCTCTTCCTCTCCCATTCTTTCTTTCTTTTTTAATTTAGAACAATTCCAGATGCTTTAAAAAGCATTGGAGCACTCTTTAGCATAAATCTCATTTTTCTTCTCATGTATTTTTTTATGGGAGGGATGTTGATGGAATTAATATGAACTTAAATTATTCCTAGATCTACATAATAGTTATTTGTATTACAAACTGGTTTCCTGGTAAAATTGGATGTGGACTTTCTAGATCTTGAATTTAGCCATAAATATTTCTTAAGGAAAGGTGTGATGTCATAGACAGAGAAATAGATTAGGAATCAAGAAATGGTGTTCATACAATGGTTGTTTTAGAATAACCATTTTATACCTGCTTGTATTAGTCAATTCTTATTTGATGTAGCTATGTCTAGGTAAAGACAGGACAAAACTATGCTTCCTAATAAGGGATGCCCATAGCACAAGACTTTGGGGTGCTATGACTATGGGAATTTGAGCAAGTCCATCCAATTAATGTGGTCACATCTTCTGCAGTACATTTTTATTTTAGTCAAAGACATATTATCTGAATAATAATAGTATATTATCAGATTTTAAAGTAAGATATGTGACTTCAAAGAAGTTGGAATTGATATCTTTACTTCCTTGCACTAGTTCCTCAGAAATATTGGAATATGTTCCAAATCTTTATAAATACTTTTATGGAGGAAATTTGAGAAGTCCCAAGTCTCTGTATCTAAAATTCTTTGATGTTACAGTGCCGATTTTTGATGACTATCTGCCTTTATACTTCCTTAATAATGTCTTTCATTGAAGAGTCCTGGTTCTCAAAAAATTAGTCTAATGTTAGCTATTGTCATTTATATTATATATTCTTTTAAAATGGTCTAGTGTAAGTTGCATTTTAAAAAGTGTAAAATAAAATAAATATTTAGGATATATAATTTATTTGCATTTTGCGTTTCAGGACAGAAAATATGATGGCAAATAGGCACATTCCTTTCTGTAAGATTTTTTAAAATCCAATTAAACAAAGTTTACCCATAAAACTATTAATTATCTTGATTATACCATTGTACTTTTTAATGATGAACTAGTATTCATTTGTCAGGGGAATAGTAGTGTCATTATATTTTATAATTGCAGCTTGAATTGTTGAGTTTTGCTTTAAGCTATTAATAAAACAGGATAGGTGAACAATTATAATTTCCTTCTTCAAAGAGTACTTGAATGTTTGTAGTCAAGTTTCAGGAAAACTCATTCAGGAGGAATTGTGGACTCTGATCTTATCAATCTACATTATTTTAATTACTTTTTGGATCAAAAGAAAAGTTCTAACAATTTCATGTAATGAATAACATTTTACTTTGTGTTATTTGTAAGTTGTCATATGAATTAATCTGTAGGCACATTAAATATCTATTATAACAATATTCACCCTAAACCTTCCCTTTTTTCTCAAGTAAAAAAATATTAGGAAATGATGCTAGCATTAAAAACAGAACAACAGAACAGAACAAAACAGAACACTCAACATCTATGATAAGTCAGATATAACTTTCCTATGTTCACGTATGAATACACTACCAATGTATTTCCACATCATGTACAACTACAAAAATGAGAAGTTATACTCCATGTATGTATAATATGTCAAAATACAGTCTACTTGTTGAATAACTAAAAAGAACAAATAAAAAATTAAAAGAAAAAATAAAAAATTGCCCTTGATCAAGCAAAAAAAAAAAAAAAAGTTTTAAATGTAACAGTAAGACTTTTGTTTTCAAAGGGATAAGTCATTCAGTTAACTCATTTGTTTTATAAAAATATATAGTAGTATAGAAAGAATAAAATTCTAAGTCATTTCCCAGTGATCATTTTTATAACAGTGGTTGCTGTTAGTTTAGGAAAGATTGTTTTCTCACCACAAAACTTGTATTAGGCAATCATGTGATTTTGAAACAATTATGTTCTCCAAATATTATGCTACCATTTTGATCTGTCTATGTATATGCCATATGATGCTTGGGTCTTCATATACAAAGTGCAGTTTTGGATAATTTTGGATATTTCAGGTCTAAGAGTATTTTCTGAAATGTATAGATGGTTTCCACAAATTTCTGAATTTGCAACATTTGTTTGTTTTCTAGATTACCTCCTGCTAGATTATAACACATACCATTTTTTATGTGAAGATGAAATGAGAAAATGCATGTGAAGAGATTTGTAATCTGTTGGGTAAGCATATGGTTATTATTGCCTTACCTCTGCCCTGGGTCTTTGTGTGCCAATGGGCATTCAGGCATAGGCATTGAGATCTTAGAAATATGTCCTACAAAGCACATTAATTTTATCTTTATAAAATATGTGCTTAATTGCTAAAGAAATAATATATGTCACTTTCATTTATAAAGTGTCTTCCCTTTATGGTTAATAATTACATGACTTACAATGAGGAAAATACATTTATTCTTACCGGTACATTTTTCTGTGTGGCCTGGACCATTGAAAATGTTTCTATGTTGATATTTGAATAATTTGCCATTTGTCTAATAAATGTACCAGAACATTTTTGGTTGGCAAACTGATTTTGCAAATATACTTATTCTCTCATCTCTCCACCTGGGATTTTGATTGTTAAAAGCACTAAAAGTTCATTTTCCAAAAAGGAATGTAGAAGGAATATCTATGTGTGTCAGGATTTTAATGGGTTGGTTACTGATTGTTGAATCAACTGTTTCAATCTGAAATATATTTAAAAGTAAGAAGATTAATTTTTACAAATAAGATAATATTCAGGCAGACAGAACCTGATTGGAGATAAAGGTCAGTAGCCATCTGTTCCTCAGTCTTATTTAGAAGAGCAGAAGGTGTGGTATGTCATGCCCAAGCTGTTTTCAAATGCATGATAACAAAAAATGTGAAAACATTTGGAAGATGAATTCTTTGAAATTTCTCCTTGAAGAAAATTGCTTCCTAAGATAAATAAAATAATGTTTATTTTCTTCTCAAAAATTTCTCCTAAGAATTTGAATAGTTATGTAGCTCCCTAACCCAGATGAATGTATTGAGACTTAGTCTTGGTCAACAAATTATAGCAAAGACAAATATTCAAAGATAGAAGTTTGAGCTCTGTACAGTAACCATTACACAGATTTGCTAATGATTGGTTTTTCACATACAAATTTTTCCTACCTGTTCATTAAATGACTTAATCGTTTCTTGTTTATTATTATTATCATTACTTACTAACTCTTGGTATATATGCATCTTTCTGGAATTTTTATGAGAACCCATGGGGGCCACACTTCTGAGCTCTGATATCAGGTGACAAGTCAAACTTATTGAGGGTTCTAGGTGAGTGAGGGTCCTAAAGCATGTAAACATGACAATTCTTTTTAGCTGCATCAACTCTTTTTGGTATTCCCACAGCCGATCTCAATTTTCTCTTTTTATAACAACTCAGTAAGGGGTTTTACCAGAGCAGACAAGCATGAAATTAATTTTCCATAGAAGTTTACTGATGCTAGGAAACTTGCTGGTCAGTAATATTGGTATAAATCCTGATGCTGGCTTGGCTTTTTCATTTTCTCTTTTTTAATTGCAGTGAATTTTATCAGCATCAGTTCTACAAAATACATACTATGCAAAAGCTTTAAGGGAAGAAATGCATTTTTTTATATTTAATCTCTTAATTTTGAGCAAGATTTATATTAGCACAACACTCACTCTGGTTTTTATTAGTAACAACACTAGTCCATGATTTGTCCTGGCACTTGCTATATTTTACATATAGAATGTTGGAAGGAAGAACTTACCCCAAGCCTCCATTGAGTATTGAAAAGGGCTGAGACTCCTCTTAAACTTCTGCAGTGACAAATTGGTTTTTAGAAATAGCAAAACTTGCATATATAAACTTAATTTGGATCATTTCTATTCTCTATATGGTTAAACTCTAAATGCTTCTTGTCTGTTGGAAAACTGTTGGATATAATTGTTTCTTCAAAGTCTTTAGAAATTACTTAGCACGTTTTTTAAAGAAATTAATTTTTGTGTGTGTGTGGTGCTGGGGATTGAACCCAGGGCCTTGTGCATGCAAGGCAAGCACTCTAACAACTGAGCTATATCCCCAGCCTAGGATATGAATTCATAATAAACAGATGCAGTCATCCCTAATTTTATGGATCTAAGAATTTCCAGTCCTTAGCTCTTCTCATTCTAAGAGGAACTTGTACAGTGTCACACCATCTGGGGGCTTGTGCTAAAGGAATGCTGTTCAGCAATCCTGGACTGGTTAGGGGCTCCTGGAGACTAGTCTTCTGGCCTGCTTTTATACAGTGCTGCCCTTTAGGACACCTTCCTTATATTGTCACTGCCAGTTGTATTATTCACGTGTCTTGAAAAGCTTGGTTTGGTCCTTCCCTTTGCACCAGGGCTGTGAGCCCCTGCTGAGTTTCTCACTCCCTGCTGAAAATATTTTAGGAAGAAAAAATACAAATATGTCCCTGAGCTCTTGAGATGAGTGTATGTTTTGTAAATGGTGTTTCTGAATACCTTCTTCAGAGTGATGGTTTTGCAGATGTATTGAATCTCCTGCTTGTCCACTCCCCCAGAGAGATAAATGGGGTGTATTATTTGATTTTTTGCTATTTAAATTTGGGAGCTAAGTGACTAAATGTGTAAGAATAGGAAGTAACCTCCTGGGAAAGGTATGACAAGTGGAGGGTACGCTGAGAAGAGAAGGCTTTTTGATGTCTACCATCATCACCCTTTCTTACTCAAGGACCGTTGGTTTATACCTTAACAACTATGTGTAGAACACTCATTAGGTGTGAGGCACAGTACTAAGTTAAGGGGCTGCTGAACAAAATAAGAACAATAGCAACAAAAGGCTATATTTTTTAATCTTAGGAAGCTCACAGACTACTCAGAAAAAAGTACACAGACATTTGAACAACAACAACAAAAAAGACAATGTGGAGTTATAATAGTAGCTAGGCATTTATTGAAGGTTTTCAAATGCCTATTACATGCTCATGACTATCTTGTATGGAAGGTGATTTTCTGGAAGATGAAGGGAGGTTGAGTAATTTGCCCAAGGAAGTGCAATTCTAAGCAGAGCTGGAATTAGAACCAAGGAAAACCTGGACCAAGCATCAGTATGCTTAACTATTAGCTATAACTATTGTCCCTACATAATGGAGAACAGAAGCAACCCTTATGTCCTTTTTTGTTTGTTTTGTTTCGCGTTTTTTTTTTTTGTTGTTGTTGTTTTGTACTAGAGATTGAATTCAGGGGCACTTTATCATTGAACTATATTCCTAATACTTTTTTTTTATTTAGTTATTTTATTTAAATGCATTTCAAGTCATAGTACATAACCAGAGCTCAGTTTTTCCATTTCTCTGATTGCAAACCAGATAAAGTCACACCATTAGAGTCTTCATAGATGTGCCAGGGGTAGTAATGACCATCTCAGACAACCATCATTACTATGCCCATTCCCCTTTCCTTCCTCCCACCTCCCCCAGCCACG
>PVHX01027242.1:0-19683 GCA_004024805.1 Geosciurus inauris | reverse complement strand
GACCACTGAGCCACATCCCCAGCCCTATTTTTGTGTTTTATGTAGAGACAGGGTCTCACTGAGTTGCTTAGCGCCTCGCCGTTGCTGAGGCTGGCTTTGAACTCGCGATCCTCCTGCCTCAGCCTCCCTGAGTGCTGGGATTACAGGCTTGAGCCACCGCGCCCGGCTCCTAAGATTTTTAAATGATGAGTTTCTGCTATGTGGCAGTATTTACTGCTGCAAAGCCTTTGTGAAACTGGGACTGCTTCCCATCCCGACCAGGCCTTCCTCCACCACCATTGGCTGCAGCAGAGAAAACAGTTTGGACCTACAATGTTGCCCACCATGCCAGGTGCACAAGAGAATTTAAAAGATGTGCTCTTTGGCCCCTCAGGGCTTTCTTTTTAAAATTAATTAGATCTCAAGTAGGATTACAATATGATCATTCCTGGCTGAAAATGCAGACTGAATTTTCTGGCACAAATATGACTTAAATGTATTTTATTTTATGTTGATCCAGAGCTCATCCTCTTTCTCAAAAAAATGAAGAGATCAGCAAATGTTAAGGATAATTTTTATTAGAGCTAGAGAGCCATTGTATTTAATTTTCTTTTACATTATACACACTGCCTTATCCATTTAATCCCAAACCCAGAAGATTTGCCAGTGAGCAATTCTAGTTGGCAAGAATGATCAGACTCTGGGTTTTCTCTACCTAGGCAGATATTTAATCCAAAGAAGTAAAGAGCCAATTCGGATTAGAGTCCAAAGCATTTTTCAAAATTCTGGTTTACTTTCTCTAATCCCCTAGAATATAGCAAGGAAACATATATTTGATTTTGATTTTATTTTTTTGACTGGCTTTGTGTGTTACAATCTGGTGTAGTTGACTTGCAATGGTCATTCATTCACAGCATGATATTCAGTTGATATTTACTGAGCACTTATTTCATGCAAGGGACTGTGCTACACACTGGGCATAGAATACTAACAAAAGCAGACACCATCCCTGCCCCTGAGCACTCTCAGGTACTTTTATAGCCAACTTGAAATAGAATCCAGGGACTCACTCCCTCAGTTTCCTGTTCACTTCTTTATCTGGTAGGATAGCATTACTTAATAGATTTAATAATTCAATTAGATTTACTTATCTGATATTTCCTCAACTCTTAGTAGGGTGTTTTGCCAGAAACTTTTCAGGTATCATTATTTCAATAACAAAAATTCTATAAACTGTGCTGATATGGGGAAAGTACAGTTCTGATCTTGTTTATGGGTTTCTGTTATCTTTAGGAAATCCTCTGAACTGAATGAATAAAAATCATAGATTTCTTATAAGAAAATATCCTAAGCTCAGCACATTTGTCTTTTTTATTTTTTTAACACAGGTATCTTAATTTAATTTAATTTGTTCTAATTAGTTATCCATGACAGTAGAATGCACATTGGTACATCATACATAAATGGAGGATAACTTCTCATTCTTCTGGCTGTACATGGTGTGGAATCACACCAGTCATGTAGTCATATATGTACATATGGTAATAATGTCAGATTCATTCTAGTAACCACAGGTATGTTTTTAAAAATACCTTGCACATGATACCTGTTAGTGAAAACAGTGTCTAGAATATAGTAAGCATTAATAAATATTTGTTAAATGAATAAATATCACTTCACTGATAGCAAAAAACCAATTCTTAATATTTTACTGGAAAATAGAACAAAAATTACATAAAATTTCCCAAAAAGGAAAATTTTGTTAGTCTACTAACAATGTGTGACAATTTACTTATGTGGAGATTTCTTTAAAAGAAATATATCCTCCTTTGAGTACATTTCAATTCTGAAAAATTCTTATTCATTATCTCCTTGAATTTTGCCTTTCAGTTACTCTGTTTACTCTGTTAAATATAGGTAAGGGATTGTCATTCAGTTTGCATCTTTTAATCTATCAAGTTTTATCTTTTTATCTCTTTTCACTGTGTTCTGGTGAATTTCATTGTTTCTAGCTTTTCCTTCACAATTTCTGGCTTTACTATGTCTCATCTGCCCTTTATTAAGTATTGAATTACAATTATATTTTTCATTTTCAGAAACTGTACTTTTCTTCTTTTCCAAACCTGCCTTCTTTGTGCTATAATCTTACTAATGTATCATATTTTTTATTTGTCATTATTTGGATCAGACCTTTCAGCAATGTATTATTTGAAGTACTTACAGAACTTAAATTTGTATTTCATTACTTCCAATTGGAGCCAGAATTACACAGACAGTCACTATAGATAGGCAAATTGAGTCAGGTCAGTCAAGGAGGCCAATTTGAGTGAGTCTGAGAAGTTGGAGAGGGCCTCAAATGCTAATGCCTTCACTCCCTCCACCTTTATCAAGATAACCTGTTCCTTCTCCAATCTGTTGCTAAGGTAACCTGTCCCAGAGATTGTCCCTCCCTACAGGGAGTTGTTAATTATGCCAGCTTCCTGCCCAGATCACTCCACCTTGGCCCTCCCTGCTATCCATTTGTTTCTCACCTTTTGGCCAACCCAACCCTGCTTTATATGCTTCCTCCGTATGCTTCTCTAATGTTATACTTCAGGACGTGAGGAAGCAGAACTCATCACCTACGTAACCAGCGTACCACAATGACACTTGTGGCCTGTGTAGAGAGCATGGCCCAGCTGGATGAATTTTCAATTGTTCTGATTAGTGCCCCCAAGGCAGCTGCACTGATATGCATTATCACCTGAAGTTTCTCAATAAGTAAACAGCATCTTTTCAAAACTCTGAATGGATGAAGCCCAGGTGTAGGACTACACATTCTCAGAGGTGTTTTTTTTTTTCTTCTATATGCCACTAATAACATGACAGTTTTCTCACACTTCACCTTTCCTGGTAAGTCTATATATTATTTATTAGCCTATCTTTTCACTAAGTTCTATGGTTTGGGCTTTATATGGAGGTAGCTGATTTTCCATATTCCAGAGCCCAAGATTTGTCTTCTACCCAAAGGGCAATAAAAACCCCGTCACTAAATCCACCTAATGCTGCTCTCTGACTTTCAGCTTCCTCTTAGTAAGGAGATTTTCCCTCTCTCTCCATCCCTTTCTCTATTTCTTCTTCTCCCTCTCCCTCTCTCTAAAACTCAGCCCTGCAATCAAAGTGTCCTGTTCCATTTTGCCTAGCAACACTTTCTGAAGGGTAGTGGGATAGCTGAGAGGTCATATTGCTAAAAATAGAAGTCATACAAGCTTTTTAACTCTGTCATTTTGCTCTTGGTCCTGGCACACACTAATGGAAAGCTTCATCTAAGTCAAACGAAGACAAAACAAAGATGACTGATAAACTCTTCCCTTCCCAGGTGCTAGGACATCCGTACTCCAGCCAGGAAACACTTCATCTTTCAAAGACTTCTTTGTAAGGGTGCTGCTACCTGTACTGCAGGTTGTAACTAAACAACCACCATTGTGTGAGTGTAGATTAATGCTGTGAATGTAACGGAATCTTTATTTGTCACTCTTATTACATTGCCACCTACTTTTCTGGTGTCCCCTGAACTCGCATCCCTCTTTAAGTCAAGGACTTTTTTCTTGATAAAAAGAAGACGATATTTCATACAACTGAGTAATCTAGAAGCACTCATTACAGGACTGTACCCACAGATGAGGTGGACAGACTCCTAAGTCTTTTAAAAAGAGACAATGCATCTCTGTTTTTAAGCATTATTTTTTTACCCAACCAATTTCCAGTTAAAGAGTGTTTCTTATTTAAATGGAAGCTATGTGCTTTAAAGACGGAAATAGAAGTGAAAATGAGAAAAAGTCCTTAAAAACATCTTCCTGAATGGAAATCTCCCACAGTATTCAGAAGTTGTTCAATGATCTTGACAAGTTAAATTCAGTGGCATAATTATTTTTGCAGAGGAAAGAGAAAAAGGGGAGTTAGAATATGAGGAATTCTTAGAGAACTCTGCATATCTCTTATTCATAAGCCTACTCTTTTCAACCCCCACTCTCAGCAAATTTATGGACAAAGGAAAGGGTGAAAAGAGAATTTAAAAGGCCACCTGATGTGCAGGCTGATTAAAAGTGAAAGCCAGATCTGCTGACAATTGACAAAAGATCAGGTGGTCATTTGTTTAATTGGACTTGGAGTGACAAGAAGGTGAGATGATTATCAGAGAGATGGCTCCTTTGTTCCAGCCTCACCGTTTAAGCCATTTCAAATAGAGAGGCAACTTTTTCAATTTCTCTAGGACTCAGCCTGAGGAGGTATTTCAGTATTAATCCAGGTAATCAGGATCAAGAATACTACCTGTCTCCCTCACAGAAAGAAAAGATTATGGGCCATGAAATGGAAGAGCTAGGGATGCTGAGGGTATTAACTCCACAGCATGTCAATGAGATACAGGGAAGAGAATAATCAGCCTGTGCAGTTTGGCTCTTCCATTTTTATTCAGTGTGGTAAAATCATAGTTTCAACAAGTAACCCCCAACTTGCTGTCATCAACGTAACCCATGGAAGACTTTAATTCATAGTTTACAACTGCTAGAATTCTGACCCAGGCACATGAGGATTCTCGTTCAGGAAAACTGGGTAGTAGAGGCAAGAATACATCATTTGTGTTCTTTACATTAGATATATGAGAAAGAGAAAAAATGAACTAAAATTCAGTGTTTAATACACATGTAACAATGTGCAAGGCACATTCACTATTTGATTATATTCTTGCAATGACCCTGTTATAAGAAGCAAATATCTTAACTCTTTGTAAAGTTAAAACACGTTGAAGACACTCTCATTTACAATTACAACACTTTTGTGTTTGATTTTAAGTTAAAAATGAAATGAAGTGTCAGTTGCATGTGTGGTCAAGGCAATGTTCTCTGCTTAAAGCTCCCAGGACTGCTGGGTACTCCAAGAAAATGGTCTTCTCAAGAGAATGTCAAAATGTCTCAAGGCAGACTATATCACCGACAAGTCCCAGCTGCTAAGGGGTACCTTCAGAAAAAGGGGGAAGCAGTCACCCATGATCCCCTCTCTTGACAGATGCCACTTCTCACCAAGCTAGAGGAATTCATTTCCATAGGACAGGAGAGGATTAGATCCAGTTAGGCTGAAATCAAGATAGAAACAGATGAATATTTTGAAGAGTCTTGCTAATGTCAGATTAAATTTTAGCTACGCAATAATACATGAATGCAAGTATCTCTGGAGGAGCAGGCAAGAAGGCCATTATCAGGCCTTGGGAGTAAGAGTGGCATTGCATAGGCTGAATGAAAGCAGCAGGCATCTGGAAGGTTCCTGTCCATTCACCAGCCCCTTTGTTTTGGGCAAGTATAGCTCTAGGAAGAAGTGAGTCCCACAAGTTTACCCAGAAGACTGTGTCACCAAGAAAAAGGACAATTTCTAGCTGGTGGCCACATGGAGGCCATGGACGAACTCTCCACCAAGGGATTAGCCCATTGGACCATGTGCATGAAGGGAGAGCAGATGGACACATGTGTCTCTGCCACTTAGAAGCTCTGATGTTGGAAGATGAGAACACTCACTCAGCGGGGACCTGCTTGAAAGGGACTCAGACTCTGAGCATAAATTCTGGATGCTGGATGCTGGGAGAACATTTTCCCTCCATCTCAAAGAACCTCTTGCTATGCAGTATATTAATATATAATTCCCAGAGAGTAGGAGTAAGACCAGCAAGCTACATTTGAGAAAAATATAGTAACTGTTTTGTACAGATTTTCTGGTGGACAGCAATCTAAAAAGGATGGAGTTTGAACACAGGAAACCTGAGGGGCTCAGTATGGGCAGGATACTAGCTGTGCAAGGAGCAGGGCAGGGAGTTGATCAGTCATTTCTCTATTCCCACCTATGATGTAAAGATCTTTGCTGTGACTAAAAGCAGTTTTACACAAAAGTCCACCAGTCCCCAAATACTGGGAACAGAAGCTATCTGGTAAGTTCATTCCCCTAGGCTTTTCTAAGACCATCTTTGAATCAAACCCAGGCATGCTAACTCCTGGTAACTATTAAACTGAACTACAAAACTCTGTGATCTGTCACTTTATAGATCCCACCTGCTAACTGAGTAAGCCAGCATTTGCCAAACTCTGGCTCATAGAATTCTACGTATTTCCTGGAAAAAAAAAATTCACATCAAAATAATTTTCAGAATGCTGAACACAGTATCTCTCCCTTAGAAGGTCACATAATGCATATTAAGATGTTGAAAGCTCTGAGGAATTCAGAATGGAAATCAAATTGTTTAATTCAATGATTGCCCAATTTATCTGAACATTGAACGCTTTATGAATAAACTAATAAAATTTCATGGATCTTCATTGGTTAAAATTTAATATATAGTAGTCAAGCAGGTGGGAGCTTCTTTCATATTCTATAAAGCAACAAGACACTCATTCTTGTCTAATTGGAGCATGTATTTTTCTTATCCTTTCATCATCAAATAATTGTTCAGAGTAGATTGCATGTTTTTATGGTTTGGATATGAAGGGTCCCCGAAAGGCTCATATGTGAGACAATACGAGGAGAACCTTAACCTTACCCTAATCAGTGAATCAACCTCTGATGAGATTAACTGAGTGGTAACTGAAAGCAAGTGGGTGTGGCTGGAGGCAGTGGTCCATTGGGAGTGTGGCTATGGGGTATATTCTTTGCATCTGGAGAGTAGAATCTCTCTCTCTGTGTATGCTAATCATCACGTGAGCAGCTTCCCTCTGCCACACTTTTCTGGCATGATGTTCAGCCTCACCTTGAGCCCCGAGGAAAGGAGTCTGCTGTCTATAAATTGAAACCTCTGAAACTGTGAACCCCCAAATCAACTTTTCCTCCTAAAATTGTTCTGGTCAGATCTTTTAGTCACAGCAGTGAAAAAGCCGACTAAAACACATGTTATACCTAGTAATCATTGCTGGATAAAACAAATATGTGTGCAGACAATTGGTGGTGGGTTGGGTGGGTGGGAAAATAACTAAATGCTACATGGTTTGATGATACAGAGATGAAAAAGAGGTGGGTAATTAATGATTAGAGAAGGCCTAGAATGAACATTGTTTTGAAGAATTGGCTGAAGTCCATTGGGAGGAAACCAGAACCAAAGACTCAGACGACAAAACATTTGAAATTGGATGCGCTTTGCTGGGATATATTATATTTGTTTTCTATACTAAAAACATATCATTGTATTTCTGTTGGTTGTAAGGGACTTCCAACAATGAATGAAAAGAAATTGTTATAAAATATTAAAGAAATTGTCTTCTTACTATTCTATAATTATAGAAGTAAAAACTGGAATTTGATCTTTAGTATAAATTTCTATCTTATCCTGTTTCTTTTCATACTGGTCATTAACTATATTTCTTATTCTACAGGGAGCTACCTTGGCAGGGTCTGTGGTATACGAGAGCAAGGACCATATCTGTCCCATTACTGTCCTGCCATGTAACAGATGTTCAAAAACTATGTGTCCAACGAATAAAATAATTTATTTCTATGAATATGCACTTTGATCTTCAAGAGGCAATTTGAATAGGTTGTAGAATCTACTATAAATATCTTCCTTTGGTGATATAATCTTAATGCCCAAGGATTTTGTTTTACTTTGTTTTTAAGTATAAAGCTTTTAGATACAAAGTCTAAATAAATACAAACAAGTATTTACATTATTTGATAGCTATCAGTAGTGGGGTAGGTGTGGGGAGATGTTGGTCAAGGATACAAAATTTTAGTTAGAAAAAAGGAATAAATTCAAGAGGTCTGTTGTACAGCAAACACTGTGACTATAGTGAATGAGCAGTTGTCTTAAAAATCACCAAAAGAATAGATTTCCCCATACTCAAAAAAATATGTGAGGTAAAGCATACATTCCAATTAGCTCTATTTAGCCATCTCACAATGTATGCATATTTCAAAATAACATGTTGTACGTGATAAACATATATAATTTTGCCAATTTAAAAATAAGAAATTAGTGAATAACTGAACAGAAAAAATACATCTAGTGATATTCCAAAAACTGAAATGATAAAATCATGAGTGTATTCCTTCCTTTAATCAGAAAAAAAAATGTAGGGTGACTAACATGAATCAATAATATGTAGCATAAGATTATGCCTGCATTTATGTTATGAACTGTTCTATATGCATATAAAATTATTCAAAGAGCAGTTTATAGGGAGGCAAAACTGCTTTTCCTCTGTGCTTCATATGTTCAGGTGGGAGCTCTGTAAATTAAAACCTCAAAAGACAGATTAACAGGAGAAAAATATAAAAAATTATTTTTTTAAATATAAATGGAAAAAATGAAGTTCCAAAGAAGCAGTTGAGGTCTAAAGCCTACATACCAGGTTGGACAAACAGTAGTGAGTTATGAAACCATGACAAGAAGGTTTGACTAGGTCAGTCAGTTACAGAAAGGTAACTAGAAAAATAAGGGCTGGTTTAACAAGGTTTATTGGTCCAGATTTCTCTCCGCCCTCACTTCCCATCTCTGGTAAGAACACACAGAATGTCTTCTTTCCTCCTGACACTTTTCACAGGGGAGTTTTACTTCCTGTTTGGGGAAGAAAATGGAAAAGTCAGAGTGCCCTTCTTGCATCTGCTGTTTTCAAAATGCCTTCAATTCAAAATAATCCTTATGCCAAAGTGCCATGTTTTAGCCTGGCACATTCTGCTATCCTACAAGACCATGGATGAAGTGAAAGTCACTTATACTTTAGAGGGAAAGGAGGAATAATCATAAAAATAACAGAATCTGGGTGATTTCAAAATTGCTGTTTCAAAAGAAAACTAAGACAAAGACATAAAAAGAACAATAAGAGGAGGAAATTTAATAATGATCTCAAGTAACACAAAGCTAAGAAACTGCAAATGACCCATAGAGCCCTTTTAATCAAGGGCTTTCCTGAGGGAGTAGGTGTCTTTGAGCTATGGCAGAACACTACTGATAAAGACACATTTTAGATTCATTTGCTTGACCCATGCTTCACTAAGATCCTTGGAAGCCTGAGAAAGTCTGGACTCCTTTGAATACCCGGCCACCTCCCCTGAGCAGGGTTCCTTAACCGTCACCTACTAATCTCCAACAGCCTCCTTTAGGTAAGATCAGGAAAAATAAGGCCAAGATATGATGATCCATTTAAGAATGGCTCCAAATAGGTTTAAAAGGGAAGGCTGAAGAGGTTTGGCCAGTCTAGTGTTTTGCTTTCTTATTTAGATTTCCACAAAATTCAGGGTAACTCATAGCGTAGGAAAGCAAATAGGGATTTGGGCCATGAATAAAGTCTATGCAAATCGCTAAACTCAAGCCTAGGCAGATGGCTGTATGAGACAGACACGGACAAGGCTCAGGAAGCACTGGCAGGGTTTGTGTTGCTTTGAAAACTAAACCAAGAAGTTCACAGGCAATTATTGTGACATTTCTCCTCAGCCAAGTAACCCAGTAAGTAATAAGCAAATGAACAAACACTTGGGGAGGAGACGTCTCATAATTAACAAACGACACTGACATATTAGAATTAAACTATGCCAAATGATTTAAAGTGCTGTCATTTTGTAAAATCAAACAAAAATAAAGCAAGCATACTTGGAATTTTTTTTTAAATGTTTTAAAATAAATAGAGACAACTATGACAAATATCCTAGATCCAGAGTTTACTTTCCTGCTTCTAAGAATGTGAGGGGAAATGAGTGTGAATATATGTATTCATGCATAAATTATGTGTGTGTGTATGCATATATGATTCAGTGATTATATCACCAGCCATTATTGTGACTGGCGTTGCATGTGGGCTGTACATTCTTCTGCTTTCACCTGTACCATATTATGTTGTAGTTACCATTTTATCACTTAATCTCATGAGATGGATGGTGTGTGGTAGCACAGATGTGACATTCTGAATGCATTTATATGGTACCGTGTCCTACAAACCCAGAAATGGCCACGTACATTTTTAGCAACCATCTGCACTCCCCACATACCTTTTTAAGGAGGCACATACTCTATGAAACAAAATCTGATTCAAAGTGTGGCTTGGAAGTTCTAGTAGTTGAGCCAGTGATTCCCAGTAGTTGACTAAAAACCCCAGGAAAGCTGCCTATAAAAAACTGCATTGATGGTCTGGGGATATAGCTCAGTTGGTAGAGTGCTTCCCTTGCATGCACAAGGCCCTGGGTTCTATTCCCAGCACCACAAATAAAGCAAGGCAAAGCAAACAAACAAAAACAAAAACAAAACAAAACAAGCGCCTTGAGCAGGAAGCAGCATTGAGGACCAAGTGTGCGCTTTCATAACCTCCCTCTAACACTGGCTCAGATCTGCCAAGGACATTTATTTCTGCAAAGGCAGAGAGAACAATTGATCTGCCCAAGGTGAGCCTGGTCCTGACAAGTCCTCTAAACTCTTAAAGAGGGGAAGCAAGAAGTGTAGACCCTGGAGAGAACTAGGAAACTTCCATGCATTTTTTAGCATATAATGACTCTTATGACCAGTTAAAAAAGTGCCTTGGAATACTGATTTTTTGGCACATCTAAGAATTTTTTCCACTAGGAAAGCTGTTAAAATGTATGTGCTTACACAGAAAAAGGATTGGAAAAATGTACAAATAATATATTAAAAGTGGCTGTCTGTTGGTGGTGAGATTTTATTTATGTTTTATATTTCTTATGTTTTTCTGTATTTTTCCCAGTGGACATATTTCATTTCTATAACCAGGAAAAATATTTTTTTTAAAATGCTGCTTCTTAACATTGGCTTTGGTTTTCAGTTCATGGTTGTGTTAAAATGATACTCAATGAATCTCATGAAAGATATTATGACAGAGAAACAAAGCTTTATTAATTCTTTAGTTCAGTATTATTAATGCTGATCTTTTAGTCTTATTGGTAGTTCCTAGATATGTTAACAAAAATAGTCTATATTTTTAAAATATCTTCCCTCTCCTCTTTTCTCCTCATTTCCCCTCCTCTGTTCTACTGGTCTTGCTTTGATGTGTTTATTTATTTTTAATTGGTGCTTTATAGATGTACATAAAGGTAGAATTCACTGTGGCATGTTCACATACGTGCATAGCATAATTTGGTCAATTTCACTGTGTAGTTCCTTTTCATGTACTTCACCCTCAGTTCCCTTTCTCTATTCCACTGATACTCCTTCTATAAAAACTCATTTTTTATGCTTATTCTGTCATCTAATTCATTTATTCAGACTGCTGCACACAAGATATTAGCAAAATAGCTCCCAACCTCAAGGTACTCACAATCTAATGGGGAAGACTACTAAATTGATAATCATAATTAACACTGTCCACACAGACACACACACACACACGCATGCATGCAGGTACACACAACCAAAATATTAAGGAAATGTAAAGGGGACTCTTTCCAGAGTAGATGATATTGAAGCTGACACTTGAAGAGTAGAAAGTTAACTCAGCAGCTGGAAGGAAGGAAAAGGACAGAGCTATCCAGCAGGAGCCAGGGTATTTGCAAAGCAATGAAGCCATGAAATACTTTAGGGCATTCAGGACACTTCCATCGATTCAGAGTGGTTGAAGCATGGCATGTATGTGAGCATGTCAGATATAGGTTGAAGCAGGGCATGTATGTGAGCATGTCAGATATAGGTCACGAAGGTTTTATAAGTTCATTTTGAAGAGATTTATTTAACTCTTTTGGGTAATGGGAAGCCAGTAAACACTTTTTAACTTAGAAACCTCAAGGTTGCTTGATGTTCAATACATCTAAGTCCAGTACATCTAGTTTCCCTCCAAAACTAACTACAGTCTGGTTCCATATTGCAGAGAATAGCACCATAAACCATGTTGTCTCAAAAGCCAGAAACATGTAAAACTTCTTAGCCGGGCACGGTGGTGCAAGCCTGTAATCCCAGCACTTAGGGAGGCTGAGACAGGAGAATGGCAAGTTCAAAGCCAGACTCAGCAACGGCAAGGTGCTAAGCAACTCAGTGAGAGCCTGTCTCTACATAAAACACAATATAGGGCTGGGGATGTGGCTCAGTGGTTGAGTATCCCGGAGTTCAATCTCCAGTACCCCCCAAAAAACTTCTTAATTCATCCTCATACTCATGGTGTCACCAAATCATTTCTAAAATGTCTCTCTAACCCATCAATTTATCTCCTCTTCCACCATCATGACCTTAATCCAAGTTACCATTATATCGCATCTCGACTATGATCTCACCTCCCCATATGCACTGTCAGTCCTCCAACCTGATGTGCACATCAAAACCAGAACTAGTCAAAAAGAAAATCTAATTTTATCTTTACCATGTTTAAAACCTATTATATTACAATGCTTTTACCTTGAAAATCAAACACTTCAATACAGCCCCATAAGAACATGCATACGTTGGCTCAGGCTGCTTATCCCAACTCACGCCTCACTTTCTGGGCTTCATTCATGCTGGTCTTTCAGCTCTTCAAACACATCATGCACCCACACCTATCCCTCTACCGTGTGGCACAAGCTGTTTCCTCTGACTGGATTAACTGGCCTTCCCTCTCTTCGCTTTTTACCACCCTCATCCATTGTCACTTCCTCCAGCTAATCTTTCCTGACACCCCAAGTAAGTCAGATGCTTTCATTATATGTTCGGATCTTCTTTGGTGTGATTATTTGACTGTGTGTCCTTCCCACTGGATTCATCGTTATTGTTTTTCTGCCAACTAATCATTCACAATACCTCTTTCTGAGTAAATGAATATATAACTTTAAAAATTGTGTATTTTATAAAGTTTATTCTGATAGCAATGTGGAAAACCAAACTTTCATGAGCATCATTAAAGGCAAAGAAACAGTTAAGAGAGAATTTTGATAATCATCTAGAGAAGCTGGTCCACAGCAGTGAGAATGGAGAACAGAGCATATCTGAGCTCTATCAATAAGTAGAATCCTCATCTTATATGGCTAAAATTTATTCTGAAACTGGAAAATAACCTAGATTATTAGAATTGCTTAATGGCTGTGATAGTAATATTTAGATGCTTCTTATGTCTTTGGAACAGAACTTAGAGTAGAAAGTTCCATTATTAATGTGTAGGTTCCTTTAAACAATTTCAAGGAAACATCCTAACGTGAAGGTAGTTGGTTCTATCTTGGGAGAAGTGCAGTGGGGAAGGGAGAATGATCTCAAAGCATAGTATTTGCAAAAGATTCTTATATGAAACTTACACACCTCCTACTTCTACCTTCACCCAGCTTTTAGCTCCTGATTGAAGCAATTTGGCTGGATTCCACTGATGACCATTATTAGAATATTACTAATAGCTTCAAGAATGTGTTAACTCTGCACAACCAGAGATTTTTTTATGTTGTACACAGTTTATCCTAGATGAGTAGAATAATATTGTGTCCCATCTATGTGCCAGATGTGGCTAAGAAGGCTTAACCACTATAGGGCAGCCTTAGGCCACAGTGAATCTCTAAGAGAACCTGGCAGTGTGGTAATCTATTTCAAAGAAACTGGAACTGAAAAGTCATCTTTCTAATTCTCAAGAAAGAATTTGAAGACCTGACTATGGCACTCCATGTTTTCTGTCTTTCAACCATCCAAGTGTTATCTATTCTGCTCTTATACATAGAGGTCTAGGAATATTCAGTGTGCTTTGTCAGCCATGAATGTGCCTATTCCAAACCGCTTGCAGAAATTTCTCTTTCAGTTCATGTGCTTCTGTGAATGCGCTCATCTTCTTAAATGTGGAAAAACATCAGGGCCATTCAGCACACTCTGCAAGACGTCTATTAGGAATGCAAATGTACAGGATATGGACAAAAAATGGTAGTTCCACTTAGGAAACATTTGGGCTTGGGGAATTTAACTTAGAAAGCAGTGCAACTTTTCACTTGAGAAAAGGTATTTAATTCTTCATTTCTGCATATTCTCTGGCTCCATTTCCTCTCCCATGCCCAGATGTGGATGTACACTTAGCCCTTGGCATTCTAACTTCCTTGCTCTACACTGTTTACCACAGAACTCTCGTTCACTTTCTAAGCCTCCCTATCAGCTCTTTCCAATTGACTCCCAATTTACATCTGCTCCTCTGAGATTTAGTCCAAGGTCTTCAGCTGCCTGCTAGACATTTTTTTCCTTAAACTTAAGATATCACAAACCAAGCTTGCCATCTTACAACTAATCCTACCCACAGAAGTATTTTCTGCAAGTGGAAATAAACCCATGGGTTGGCCTTCACTTAACGCTTTCTGTGTTGATTCATTCACTAGGGAATCAAGTGCCATGGACTCTTCCACCACACCTGCTATTTCTTATTCTCCAGCATTCCATTATCCTTTCCCACCAGTCACTCTCTTGGCTGACACCCATCATTCATGGATTTCTTGCTCTTTAGCCTCACCCAGGCTGTCAATGCTGTTCATGCATATATTATTCATCTGTAGCTGAACTGCCATTGATTTCCTTAGTGCAGATGTTGCTCACACCCTCTCTAACATCCCAACTCCCTCACCTCACCAGATAAGATCCAGGCTACCTGTCTATCACAAGCTTCTTAAGCTTTTCTACTCTCTGTCTCCAAATATCTGCTACTACATCCATCTCTTACTTCTTATTTCCAAATACTGTTTCATTACTTCCAGTGTCTCAATTCCTTTGTGTCCTGAACCCTGATTTTGCTCACTTTCCCCACATTTTATTCTATTATTTATCCTCTGTAGTTTCTTCATCTCCGTCTGTGCAACATCAATTGGGACCTTTCCCCCCTGGTCTATAACTATGTCTAGATCTTAAGCAGTGGTTTGTATAAATGTCCCCCAAAGACCCATGTGTTGAAGGCTTGGTCCTTAGGAAATGGTACTGTTGAGAGGTGGTGGAAACTTTAAGAGGTGGGACCAAGTGGGAGAGAGTTAGGTGACTAGAGGCATGTACTTAATGGGGACAGTGGAACCCCAGACACTTCTTTCTCTCTCCTTCGCCTACCAGCTGCCATAAGGTAAACAGCTTCCTCCACCATGTGCTCTCACCATGATGTACTGTGCTACCACAGGCCCAAAGCAACAGAGTCAAGTGATCATGGGCCAAAACCTCCAAAACTGTGAACCAAAATAAATCATTCCTCCTTATAAGTTGATTATAAGGTAATATGGAAAGCTGACTTATACATCTTAAAATTCTTTTTTAAAAATACTTATTTTATCTCTTCTATTATGTCAGTTTTCTCTTTAATTTTTGGCATAATTTCTATAATCAGATTATCCATGTATATATATATATATTTTTTGGTATCAGGGATTGACTCAGGGGTGCTTGACCACTGAGCCACCTCCCCAGCCCTATTTTGTTTTTTATTTTCACACAGGGTCTCACTGAGTTGCTTAATGCCTCGCCATTGTTGAGGCTGGCTCACAATTGAGAACTCACAATTCTCCTGTCTCAGCCTCCCAAAATGCTGGGCATGTATACTTTTGAACATAATTTTTATTCACCCACTTAATCCTTTTTCAATGTCTAAACAGTTATTACACTACTAATGAAACCATGCTTTCAAGGTCATCAATATTCTCCTAATTCTCAAACTCAGTAAACTTCTTCCGTCTTCCTTTTCCCCGACTACTCTGCATTAACATTTCATTATTTTCTCATCCTTTATTTCTCTCACCTAGTTTCCATGACATTGTCCTTACTGCTAAGCAGATCCTCTCCCTAACTTTATGACTCAAAAACATTTTTCAAATGTATTATTGGTTCCCTAATAGGTTGTCTTTATGATTCTCAAGTTTCTCTTTATAGCTATTTATTTTCCCTTATCATTTTTATGTTCTTGCTTGTTAATTTTTCTATTGCTATTGTTTCTACTTCAGGGTTCATTTTGTAGAAATAGATCTCAAATTTTGTGCTTCCAGTCCCAATCCTCTTCCCATATTTCATCCTTTCATTCATTACCAATATATTTTCCTAAATTTTACATGTCTAAAACTAAATTCATGATTTTCACTAATTGTCTTCCACTTCGTGGATTCTTTTTGTCTTTAATGACCCCAGGATTTTTCCAGTTCTCCATTTACTAAATGTATTCTTTTGACAAACATTTATTACATCCATACTTTGTCAGTTTAGAAATTCAAGCAGAAAACAAGAAACTATTCGAATACTTTTTTAAACATTTTTAAATTTTTAAAAAATTTTTTCTAATTAGTAATAACATGACAGCAGAATGCATTTCATTTCATTGTACACAAATAGAATATAACTTTTCATTTCTCTGGTTATACATGATGCAGAGTCACACCATTTCAAATACTTTTGAACAAAGGATAACTAATACAAGAACTTGGCAACAGAGATGATGGAATTCTCTGAGAAGCCAAACAGGGTATCTTAATTGTAACAAAATACCAAAGAATAAGTACTTTATAAAAAATAGATTTCTATCTCTCACTGTTCTGAAGGCAAAAGGTCCCAGATCACGATGTGGGCATTTTGATGTGTGGTGAGGGCCTGATCTCTCTGCTTCCAAGATGACCCCTGGTTGCCGTGGCCTCAGGAAGGGAAAAATGTTATGTCCTTACATGACAGAATGTGGAAAGGACAAAAAAGCAATTGTCCATTACTTACTCATGTCCCCAAAGGCCTTACCTCTTAATTATACCATCGGAGAGGTGACATTGCAACACATGAATTATGAAGGATATTCAGAACACAGCACAGGGATGGTAAGGCAGCACATAGATTAAGAGCAGCTAACCTTGGAGAGAAGAATGAGGAAAGGAGATTTTGATGGAATGATGAATATTAAAAATTACTCAGAAAGAGCTGGAATTGTGACAGAATTTAGAGTGAGAGAGCAAATGTAGCTGTTGCCAGACACTTGCTCACATCAGGAAGAAAGGGTGAGAAATGCCCTGGATTCTCAATTCTTCTTGTCTGACAACCTTCTTGGTCCAATCTCCTACTGGTCAAACCAATATGGAAGTCAATAGTCATTATAACTTTGAAACACAGTCATGCAGAGGAAAATTAAAGAGTATTACTCTATTTTGCTCTCACACAACACCACAGAGCTTCCACCTTATATGCTGCAACTACTTCTCTGTAGAAAGTTGTTCCCATGCTCTCTTTTAAGAAAGGAGACAGACACTAAGTTCCATCAGTCCCTATATTAATCTCAATAATTCAGGAACAGTAAATAATATACAGGCATCTATATCTATTTTGAATTTGACTTTTTGTTGACCCAGTGATTTATTAACTCAATTTTGAAGTTAAGCACATTTTAAAAAACACATTTATTTCCTCTAAAAAGTGTTAAATTTTTAAGTTAAGCACTGACAATATTCCTTTTATAAAAAAAATAGAGGAAAGAAAAAGGATGGGGAGATCATAATAGCCATATGTGTAACTGGCGCCAAGTCCAATCTAGTGTTTTTTTAATATAGTTTCATTGAAATACAGTTCACATACCACAACATTCACCCATTGATAATATGTCATTTAATGGTTTTTATTATAGTCACAGAGTTGTACAACTATTATCACAATTTTAGATTTTCATCACTCCCAAAAGAAGCTGTGTGCTCATTAACTCCCTCTCCCCATTGTAAGACTCCCCCTCCCCATTTCTTTGAAGATCAATTCAAGACCCAGCTATCCCAGCTTTTGGGCACTATTCCCAGTTCTGAAACCTGAAGCATTTACTATCAGAATATGCATTTGGATTCCCCATAGTGCTATTCATCTTTTTATGTATGTGCTCTGTTTCTCCAATTAGATTATAACCCTCTTAAGAACAAGACCCTTGACATGATTGAAGAGATGGAAAAAAAATTTAGAATTGTAGCTGCCTCATTGAATTTAATCCTCTTTCATTTGTGCTTTGATTAACTCACATCACAGCAACCTTTTCCCTTAACAGAGTCTTTTTTCCCCCTTAATCATTTCCCCCAAGAAAATAATTCAAAACTGGTAGAATAGATTTAACCAGAAAATCTGAGGAGTTTGTTAAAATTAAAAATGAAACAGATGAGAAAAACACTTAAAAATTACTTAAAAACACTTAAAAATTACTTGTTATTCTCATCTACTGTCAATATGCATTTAAGATGTTCTGGAAACACTAATGTTTCTTTTACTCCAGCATTACAGTGTTCCTTCACTGTGGCATATAACAAAGGGTGATGTTAATCAATGGGGGAATAAAACACATTTATTTCCTCTAAAAAGTGTTAAATTTTTAAGTAATGGTGTTAGATCTAATACACTCGTTTATCAGTCCTTTCAAATGCATAAATATTTAGATGTGTTTCCAAGATATACCTTAAAATCTTTAAGTATACCTTAAAATCTTTCTCATGAAATGGAAAACTAGAATAATTAACATTTTTACAAATTTTCTTTATTTTTGGAAGATATCAGAGAAAGCTATATATATGTAAACTTTCCTTCCTATATCTGTTTATACTTTCCTTTCCCTTTGTTCTTTCCTTTTCTTTCCTCTGTTCTTATATTCTCCTTACCCTTTCCATTCTCCTTAAGATAATATGGTATAATTTCTTATAATTGTTAAGAACAATCTTGAAAAACTAAGAAAATTAGAGTAACAATCAAAGAAGGATGTTCACATAAAATTAGTGCCTGATTCTCCATGTCTTTACATTGCAGAGTCACTGTTAAAATAGTAACGTGTCATATATTCTACTTTATTACACTAAGCACCAAAATAAATCCTTACATTGAGTAGTATTTTGAAAAGTACAGAATATTTCAAATTAGATAACATCAGGTAACCTTTCTATAGTACTTATTTATGTCTAGTATGGTATAAGTAGTTGAATGTTGTGTTAGTTAGCTTTTCATTGCTGTGACAAATTACCTAAGAAAAACAAAGGAGGAAATGCTTATTTCAACTCATAGTTTCAAGGATTCAAGCCATGGTTTGCTGTTTCCAAGGAAGAACAATCATGGTGGAAGGGCAGGGCAATGGAAAGCTTCTCACCTGGTGGCAGCCACAAAACAGAGAGAGAAAGTGAGGAAGGGGCCAGGGACAGAAATATTCATTCAGGGCCTACTTCTTCCAACCACGCCCACAGCCTACAGTTTCCGCCACCTTTAAGTAGCCATTCAGCTATCAGTGGATGATTGCACTGACGAAGTCAGAGCCCTTGTGATTGGATCACCTCCTCAAAGACCCATCTCTGAATTTTCCTGTACCAGGTACCAAGCCTTCAATGTGTTAGTGGGTTTAGGGTTCAGGGGTTGGGGGAGAAGAGGGAGACAGGGAGGCACTCAAAGAGTTTCTATTGCAGTGATGAGGGCCTGAATAGATTCTTTCCTAAATATTATTTTATTAAGAAAAGTCTATTTTTAAAACCATGTGAGATGATAAAACTTCTGTTTTAGAAAGTCATTTGACTGAAAGAAGTTTGAAGACTTTAATAATAGCCCCAGAGATATAGAGAGAAGGGGAAAAATCAGGAAGTATATTGCTTATTGAATTTACAGAATTTTATATTCACATTACAAATGAACAAGGAAATAGTCCCGGATAAGTCAGAGATAACAAACTTAAGAATCTAGGTAAATACTGGGACTAACTATGTGGTCCAAAACAGTGTAGGCATTGGATTCAAGAAGGTACATTATTTATTATTCTACAGAGAAACAGAACCAATGGGGCATACAGAGACCTATAAGAGGAAATTCATTATGGAAATTGG
>PVHX01027241.1:0-19672 GCA_004024805.1 Geosciurus inauris | reverse complement strand
AGAGACAGGGTCTCACTGAGTTGCTTAGCGCCTCGCCATTGCTGAGGCTGGCTTTGAACTTGCGATTCTCCTGTCTCAGCCTCCCTAAGTGCTGGGATTACAGGCTTGAGCCACCGCGCCCGGCTTATTTTGTGTTTTATGTAGAGACAGGGACTCACTGAGTTGCTTAGCGCCTCGCCGTTGCTGAGGCTGGCTTTGAATTTGCTATTCTCCAGTCTCAGCCTCCCTAAATGCTGGGATTGCAGGCTTGTGCCACTGCGCCCAGCTTGTGGCTATATTTTAAAAGTTCTTACCTTTTAAAGGTATATGCTGAAATATTGATGGAAAAAATATTGACACTGAGATTTGCTTCACAAAAGCATAAAAACACATGTGCAAAAGGGACCTATTGGAGTTGCAACTCAAGGTCCCGAAGGTGGGGGAGAGAAACATTCGAAAACAGAGGGACTATACTGTGGTTTACATGTGGTTTATCCCTCTGAAACTCACATTGAAATTAATCTCATTATAAAATATTAAAAGGTGAAACTTGCAATGGGTGATTAAGGCTCTGCCTTCATGAATGTATTAATCCATTCATTCAATTAGTGGGTTATCTCCAAATGAGTCTGTTATCTATAAAAAACACTTTGGGCCAGGCTTGGTGGGCCAGGCGGGGTGGCACACACCTGTAATTCAAGCATAATTCCTGAGGCAGGAGGATCTCAAGTTCAAAGCCAGCCTCAGCAAAAGCAAGGTGCTAAGCAACCTAGTGAGACCCTGTCTCTAAATAAAACACAAAATAGGGCTGGGAATGTGGCTCAGTGGTTGAGTGCCCCTGAGTTCAATCCCAGGTACCAAAAAAATTTCAACAAAAAACAGTTTGGCCAGGTCTCTGATGTTCCCTGCTTCATACCGTGTGATTTCCTGGGCTACCTTGACTCAGGACTGGAGCAAGGAGGCCATCACCAGATGTAGGCCCTTGATCTTGAACCAGAACTGTGAGCCAAAATAAACCTCTTTATAACTGTGTGTGATATTGTGTTACTAGCAGCAGAAAACATTCTAAGACAGGCTGGATGAAGGGTGTCTGCTAGCAATGGCAAGGATTTTTTGTTTGTTTTGTCTGTTTTCCAGATGGAGGAAAAGAGAAAGGAAATACAGTGATTGCAAAAGAAAGAAGAAAGAAGCTAGGCTCCTTCTCTTCCCTCAGCTCCCTCCACTGCTCACACTGTGTGTGTGGTACTGGGGATTGAGCCAAGGGGTGCTCTACCACTGAGCTACATCCCCAGCCTTTTTTAATTTTTGATTTTGAGACAGGATCCTGCTAAATTGCTCAGGGCCTCACTAAGTTGCTGAGGCTGGCCTTGAACTTGCAATCTTCCTTGCAATCCTCCTGCCACAGCTTCCCAGATTGCTAGGATTACAGGTGTGCACCACTTTGTCTGGCCATGGCTCAGGCTTTAAAGCCGTGGTTCTCACAGTGTATCATAATCACCAGCAGAACTTGTTAAAGCTTGCTGGGGCTCATCTCCTGAGCTTCTGGTCCTTTGGGGAAGGGGTAGGGCCCAATAATTTGCATTTCTAACAAGTACCTAGTGCTACTGCTGAACAGCTGCTCTAAATGTGAAGAAAGCCACCTGGAAGCCCTCAACACTGGCACTTGAAGCTGGAAGACTTTGAGCTTATGTCCCATGAGGGCTGCCTTGGCAATAGTGGGGGAGGAGACAGTATCAAAGTCCTAGAATGATGAACAAACCAGGAGCAACTGAAGTAAAAGGAGAATTTGGTGGGATTTCAGCTTCCATTGTTATCACAAAGTAAATGCTTTAAATTGGTGGGCTGCTTTTTAAAAAAAATTTTTGTAGTTGTAGATGAACAACATGCCTTTATTTGTTTCATTGTTATGTGGTGCTAAGGTTCAAACCCAGTGCCTTGCACATGCTAGGCAAGTGCTCTACCACTGAGCCACCACCCCAGCCCCTGGGTTGCTTTTTTTTTTAAGTTGAACATAATAAACATTTCTTGAGCATCTGCTATGTGTTATCCCCTGTTCCAGGTTCTCTAATCTAATCTTAATCCTCAATCAGATACAGTGGTGCATATCTGCAATCACAGCTGCTTGGGAGGCTAAGGTGGGAGGATCACAAGTTTGAGGCCAGCCTCAGAAATTTAGTGATATCCTGTCTCAAAATTGAAAATAAGAATAAAAAGTGCTGTGGATGTAGCTTAGTGATGGAGTATCCCTGGATTCAATCCCTAGTACCACAAAAAAAATGAATAATTCTTAATTCTTATAAAAATTTTAGGAGCCGGGTGCGGTGGCTCAAGCCTGTAATCCCAGCACTTAGGGAGGCTGAGACAGGAGAATCGCGAGTTCAAAGCCAGCCTCAGCAATGGTGAGGCTAAGCAACTCAGTGAGACCCTGTCTCTACATAAAACACAAAATAGGGCTGGGGATGTGGCTCAGTGGTCGAGTGCCCCTGAGTTCAATCTCCAGTACCAAAAAAAAAAAAAAAAAATTAGGGTTTTTTTTAAAGGTTTTTTTAAAAATTTGGTGCACTATACATGAATATGATGGTGGGATTCATCATCTCATAACAATTTTTAAGGCAGTGTTACTGTACTAGTTTTACACAAAAGGAAATTGGTTAATTAGAGGTTCATCAAAGTACATCTACTACTGCTGCATCTAATAATATTAAACTATTACAACAAATGTTAGTACTATTCAGGTCATTAGAATCCTGAGATTCTAGAGAGCATCAGGTTGCCTAGTCTAGTTAACTATTTCTAGGGTTTTCTGTAGGGCTGGGTTCAAGTAAAGTAAGATTTTTCCAAAGCAGACCAGGATCACTAATGTGGCCCCTGGATGCTTTAAGGTTGGCATAAAGAGTCAGAACCAGAGAAAAGCCAATCTTCAGGAACACTGCAGAAAAGAAGCCCTTGATGGCACAGGATGGGCAAAGGAGCCAAGAATTGAATGATGGTTTTGTCATTTTTATTGCTGCATTTGTTCCAAATTTCACCAGGACACAGAGTGAGTCTTTCTTTCTTTCTTTCTTTCTTTCTTTCTTTCTTTCTTTCTTTTTTTTTTTTTTTTTTTGTTACTGGGGATTGAACTCAGGGGCACTCGACCATTGAGCCCTATTTTGTGTTTTATGTAGAGACAGGGTCTCACTGAGTTGCTTAGTGCCTCGCCGTTGCTGAGGCTGGCTTTGAACTCGCAATTCTCCTGTCTCAGCCTCCCAAAGTGCTGGGATTACAGGCTTGTGCCACTGCGCCCGGCTGAGAGTCTTTCTTTTTTAACACACTGGTTGTGGAAGAAGAAAGAGATCCCAAACAATTTCATTGATGAGTAGCTTTTAAATCAATCCTTAAGGTCAACCATTGACATTATGATCTTCATTTTCCTAGTTATTTGTTGGCATGAATCAATTTAGGACCCATTCCTTAGCAGATTAAAAGGTCACATTGGTTTCCCAACCAGCCGGTTTCTACATGTTCTATCAGAGCTGCTGGGTTTTTGTTTGATTTGGTTTGGTTACTGCTTTGAGTCAAGTCATGCAATAGCCATGCTCAGCCTGAGAGGATGTGAGGAAATGCAAACCTTTCTAATCTGGGAAAACAACTACCACAAAGAACACAAGATGGGGGAAAACCAAAGCTCAGCGCTTGCTCAAGCAAAAGAAATCGAAGGAAATGCAGCAGGTTGACAGTGCTCCTTTGAATGTGCATATGGGCAATGTTTTGTAACTCTGATGAAGACACAGTTGCTTTGCATTTTTCAACCACAACAACCTTTGTAAGGTTTTGTGAATCATTAGTGAAGCTGATGTTCGTTGGAGCCTAGTGTTTTTCCTCCCTGCTCCAACTGGCATCTGTTCCTCAGGTAAAAGCTGGAGATGTGAGGCATCCACACACCAATGGCAGTGCCCACACCTGGTGACAGTGCTAGGAACCCCCACCTCTCCCTTACTTCAGCCTCACTTCCTGTCCAAGAAGTAGCTCAGTTTTTCTCACTTCCTGTCCAAGAAGTAGCTCAGTTTTTCCTGTCTCAGTTTTTATGCACTCTGATGTTTCTTTCTCAAAAGAAAACCTCTAACTAGATTTCGTTGGATAATTTGTAGATTAAAAAATGATCAAATGTCAGCTATTTTGTATGGTTCAAACTAATAACAAGGAACAATCTGACTTCAGTGATATAAGAGAAACAGCTTTTGAGAAGAGAGAATTGGTTAAATGGAATTTAAGGCCATTTGAGGGTGGGAGGGAAGATTCCAGATCAATTACACTAGCCCAGACCAATTTTATCCTAAAAACTGGAATTTCCTTGATTCAGCAGTTTCACAGATGCAATTGCCCCTGTCTAAAAAGTAACTAGGGGGGCTGGGATTGTAGCTCAGCGGTAGAGCGCTTGCCTCGCATGCGTGAAGCCCTGGGTTCGATCCTCAGCACCACATACAAAGCAATAAAATAAAGACATTGTGTCCATCTACAACTAAAAAAAAAAATATTTAAAAAAAAAATAAATAAAAAAAATAAAAAGTAACTAGGACCCCATGGGTAAAATCCCTCCCATTTTTCTTTTTTTGCCTAGAATAAGCAGCAACAACTAGCTGCCAGGAAAATTCTTGTACTGTCACATGCCTTTTGGTCTCTAGTCTTTTAAGAAAAATGGCAATGTAGAATCTGAAGCTATGTGCTCTGTGATCCTGCAGATTGGTCAATAAAATAGTCACAGCTTTAAGGAAAGAGCTACACTTTCCAAAAGACTCATCCACATGATCCCTTGGTAGAAGGGAAAGTTATAAAGTTACCATGGAAAAGGTTATACATAATCATGTATAACAAAAATAGAAAAATATGGCATAAGGTTAAGGTTTTGACCAGGGATACACAATGACTTGACTGGTGTGAGTGTTCACCTCTGAATCCCTCCATATGTCTAGTTTAGGCCTGCTTCACTTGATGCTCATTCTTTTAACATTATTTTCAAAAGGCTAAAAATGTGCCTGGTGTGGTGGCACACACGTGTGATCCCAGCTACTCAGGAGACTGAGGCAGAAGGATCAGAAGTTCAAGGTCAGCCTGGACAATTTAGTTAGACCCTGTCTCAAAATAAAATAATAAAGATGGATATTTTTATCCAGTGGTAGAATGCTTCTGGGTTCAATCCCCAGTACTTCAAAAAGAAAAAAAAAACTAAAAATTTTAAAGTTAGTCATAGGCTTCTAGTTTTAACCTTTCTTTTCCCTTTAGTGTGATATTGGGGATCAAACCTAGGGCCTCGCACATGCTATGCAAACACTCTACCATTGAGCTACATCCTCCCTCAACTTTAAATTTTAAAAACAGAAAGAAAAGAAAACTGCAGTCTTAAAATGCATTGCTGCGGGGCGTGGTGGTGCACACCTGTAATCCCAGCACTTTGGGAGACTGAGGCAGGAGGATCAGGAATTCAAAGCCCACATCTGCAATGGGGAGGTGCTAAGCAGCTCAGAGACCCTGTCTCTAAATAAAAGACAAAATAGGGCTGACGGTGTGGCTCAGTGGTCTAGTACCACTGGGTTCAATCCCTGGTACCAATACATTGCTGCTGGGCACAGTGGCACACACCCATAATCCCTGTGATTTGGGAGTCTGAGGCAGGAGGATCACAAGTTCGAGGCCAGTCTTAGCAATTTAGTGAGAACCTATCTTTTTTTTAAATTTTTTTTTTTTGTAGATGGACACAATGTCTTTATTTTATTGCTCTGTATGTGGTGCTGAGGATCGAACCCAGGGCCTCACGCATGCGAGGCAAGCGCTCTACCGCTGAGCCACAATCCCAGCCCGAGAACCTATCTTGAAATAAAAAGAGACTGGGGATGTGGCTCTGTAGTAATATGCCCCTAGGTTCAATCCCCAGTACAAAAAAAAAATTGCTGTTCCACTACCAAGAAAATACGTTTAAATAGCATAAGGTTTCAGGCCTATGAAAGAGCCAGTTCATGACCAGAGCAACTCAGCCTCAGGAGGTTTCCCTGGCAAGTCTGGGAGGGGGAGATAGGGAGAACCTCAAGTCCCCAGCTCCATTACTATCCCAAAAACTCTGGATAAAGTAGCTGAGCCATATGTAGACTGACACCTGAGAGAGTCCTTCTTCAAAGGCTGAGTCCAAAACCATTGTGTCCCCAACATCAAAGCAAGTACAGTGAGCTATTCTCTCCCCTGCATCGCTAGGCTTTATGTTATTTTGTATATTATTAAGTCTAGGTTTGGTTGCCTTTTCTGCTGTGAATTTTTTCCAAATTGTTATTCTCTTAGCAAATATAGTTTGGCAAACATTTACTTAGAGATGACTTATACTCTGAGTCGGTTTCCTCATTGGAAAAGTGGAGATAATAATAATAGATAATACATAGGATTGTTATGAGGATTAAGTGAACATGAAGTTTTTATAGTTTTGATCTGAAATGTCCCACAAAGGCTCATGTGCTGAAGGCCTGGTCCCCCATTGGTGGCACTATTGGGAGGTGGAGGAAACTTTAAGGTATGGGGCCTAGCTGGAAGATGGGGTCATTGAGGGTATGCCTTTGAAGGACTAATATTGTCCACAGCCCTCCCACCCTCCTTCCTGGCCACCATGAAGTTACCACCTCTGCTCTGCCACATATCCCCAAACATGATGTTTTGCCTTGCCAAAGGTCCAATGTGATGAGGCCAAGTGACCATGGACTGAAAGCATGAGCCAGAGTAAATCTATAAATCTTTTCTCCTTCTAATGTTTTTTCTCAGGTATTTTGTCACAGCAACAGCAAATGAACACAATGAATAAAATGTCTGGAACAATTACTGGGTAATAGCACTTAATTTAAATATTATTATTGTTATTATTATTATGCTTTAGCTACTACTATTATAAATACAATCATCTCCCAATATCTGCAAGGTTTGACTCTAGGACCTCTGGCAGATGCCAAAATCCCAGGATGCAAACTTGAGCAAGTCTCATATAAAATGGTATAGTATTTGCATACCACCTATTCGCATTTTCCCATATACTTTAAATTGTCTCTAGAATACTCATAAAACCTAATATAATGTAAGTGCCTTGTAAATAGTTGTCAAATTGTATCATTTAGGGAATAATTACAGGAAAGGAAAGTCTGTACATGTTCAGAACAGATGCAATTTGTTTTTCAAATATTTTCAATCCAAGGTTGGTTGAATCCAAGGATGTGGAACTTGCAGATATGGAGGACCAGCTGCTCTACCACTCCCATTGTATACCAGACAGTCTCCTGGATAAGATAAGCCTTTCTCTTTCAAAAGGGCTGCAAGTCTCACATGAAATAAGCAGGGACATATACAATCAAAACCAATATCTATTGTGTGATCCCTATTGGACCAAGGGTAACTGGGGTGATTAATCCAGGCCAGCAACAGGAGAGTAAAACCTATGGAATTGGTCCATGGAGGCCTAAGTGTGTCTGCTCATTGCACTTGGTGCAGTACAGGGCCCTATAAAAGGGTATGGACAATCTTTTGTCATCAGGTTGTTAGGCTTCTCTGAGCTAGAGATGTGCAAATTCTTTTCACTCTGCTAAATGCTTGTAACAAAGAAGCAAGGCCGATGTATTAGGGGTCACTCAAAAAATCAGTCAGGGCTCCACAAGGCATAGCAAAAAAACATTCACTTCAGTCAAGGACACAAACAGCATACCTCACCAGGGAATGCAATCAGACAGAGCTAACCTTCAAATTTCCATAAGAATTTTTATATTTTCTTCCAAATTCCATAAAATAGATGCTTTCACAGAACAGGAAGTATTCAGCTGTTCTGTCAAAAGACCTTGGGAGAGAAGGTGGGACTTCTGTATAAAGAGTTTGACAAAGGGCTGGAATTGTAGCTCAGTGGTAGAGCGCTTCCCTTGCATGCATGAGGCACTAAGTTCGATCCTCAGCACCACATAAAAATAAATAAATAAATAAGATGTTGTGTCCATCTGCAACTAAAAATTTTAAAAAAGAGTTTGACAAATCATCTTCCCAGAGAAACAGGGATGACACTAGGGAAAACTGTCAAAAACAACTATTAAAAGACTTTGGAGATGGACCAAATGGGCACTCAATAAATTGAGAAACATAAATTCCAGAAATTCTACTGAATCCCAGGAAGAACAATGGAAGCCTGCAACATTTGAGCTAGGGGCTGTCCTAGCCCCTCTATATCGGTGTGATCATAGATTTGTTCTGGGCGGATGGGGCTACGCATGGAGGTCAGTAGTTGACACCCTCCAGCTCTATTTCTTTTTTTTTTTGGTACTGGGGATTGAACTCAGGGGCACTCAACCACTGAACCCCATCCCCAGCCCTATTTTGTGTTTTATGTAGAGACAGGGTCTCACTGAGTTGCTTAGTGCCTTGTCCTTGCCGAGGCTGGCTTTGAACTCTCCTGTCTCAGCCTCCCAAAGTGCTGAGATTACAGGTGTGCGCCCCCACACCCAGCTTCTCCAGCTCTATTTCTATAATGTGATAATTCCACTCTAGGTAAGGTAACAAGTGAAGATTAGTACTTCCCCCATTTCAGTTTCACCCCACAGCTCCAGCTGGCTCTAACATGCAGAAGGTTGACTCTGGGAAGGAAGAGCAGGCCATGCAGAACAGCAGCTTCTCTGTGTCCCTGTGGCTCCAACTCTCCCTATGGTGTGGAGGCATTTAAAACCATGAAGATGAGTAGATCTGAGACCTTGACGAGAGACATACCTTTATTTGGAAGACAGTGTAGAGAAACCTATGCCTGGGTGTATTGTTGAAAACACTAGAGATTATGCTGGTTAACAATTAGAGAAAGCTAACAGCTCTGCAATATTAATATAGGCAAACAGGAAATTTAATATGGAGATATTATACCATCTGGAGGTTTAATATGGAGATCTGGGGAGAGACAAAGAAATCCCTACTAAGGTCACATTCATACCTGGTGCTCCAGAAATCTGTGTCCAGGCAAAAGACTGTGCACTGTTGGGATTATCCAGAGAAGCTACTTGTGAGCTCTCAGTTCCTGAAAACATGAACATTCTTGTAAATATAGAACATACTTGTAAATCATCTGCACTTTGAAAGTAGTTCCCAAGCCACACATAGATATAACACAAAGGGTGAAAGTCTTCCTGACTCAAGTGACATGAGCATAGCCCCTTAGCCATTATAGACTGATCTATAAGTTATTAAGCTCAGAGATGACTCCTAGGAAGCCAAGCTTAAAATAAGAACAAGAAAAGGGGCTGGGGTTGTGGCTCAGTGGTAGAGAGCTTGCCTCGCATGTGTGAGGCACTAGGTTTGATCCTCAGCACCACATATAAATAAATAAATAATAAAAGTCCATCAGCAATTTAAAAATTTTTAAAAAAAATAAGAACAAGGAAAAAACTGAGCAGTCACATCATAAGCTGCATATTGCAGAAGAAATAGATTTCATAGAATTAGCCCAGGCAAGTCACTAAATAAATCAACAAGCCAATAAATAAAACACAGAAGCACCCACAAGAAGCCTGAATGGGCACAATGAAGAACAGGGAAATTAAAATCCAGAGAATAGGGGCTGGGTTGTGGCTCAATGGTAGAGCACTCGCCTAGCATGTGTGAGGCACTGAGTTCAATTCTCAGCACCACATATAAATAAAATAAAGGTCTATAAACAACTATAAAAATATTTTTTTAAAAACCCAGACAATATATTCCCTGAATGTCCAAGTTTCCAAAAATGGACAAAGACCCCACCCTAAGTCATACTATTAGATTTTCTAGCATGGCCAGCCCTGACCCCAAGCAAAGAAACAGGAAACTGACCCATACACAGGGAAAACAGACAATAGGAACTGCCACTGATGGAGCCAAGATATTGGACTTCACAGATAAAGACTTTAAACCAGCAATGTTCAAAATACCAAACCAACTGCGGGCAGTGGTGCACACCTGTCATCCTGGGGACTCAGAGGCTGAGGCAGGAGGATCACAAATTCAAAACCAGCCTCAACAATGTGAGGAGGCCCTAAATTCAGCAAGACCCTGTCTATAAATAAAAAATAAAAAGTACTGGGGATGTGGCTCAGTGGCAAAGCCCCTCTGGGTTCAATTCCCAGTACCAAACAAACAAACAAACAAAAGCTAACAAAGGAAGCATGCTTAAGGAAATAAAGAAAAGAACAATGCACATGAAATAAAGACCACCAGTAAAGAGACAAATGTTTTTAAAGAAACCAAAGGGAAAATATAATATAGGGGGCTAGGAATGTGGCTCAGTACTTGCCTAGTATACATAAGTCTCTAGTTTCCAACCCCAGGACAGAAAGAAAGAAGAAGGGGAGAGGGAAAGAGAAAGGAAAGAAGGAAAGAAGGAAGGGAGGGAGGGGGGGAAGGAAGGAAGGAAGGAGAGAGATGGGGAGAAAGGAAGAAAGGAAGAAAAAGACAGAGGACAGAGAAAGAAAGGGAGAGAGATGGAGAGAGGAAGAAGAAAATACAGTATTGAAAAGTACAATAATAAATTTTATTTAAAAGTTCCTTAAGGCGCTCAACAGTACTTTTTTTGGAGGGAGTACTGGAGATTGAACTCAGGGGTACTCGGCCACTGAGCCACATCCCCAGCCATGTTTTGTGTTTTATGTAGAGACAGGGTCTCACTGAGTTGCTTAGCACCTCGCTATTGCTGAGGCTGGCTTTGAACTCACAATTCTCCCATCTCAGCCTCCCAAAGTACTGGGATTACAGGCTTGCGCCACCATGCCTGGCTCAACAGTAAATTTAAACTGGTAGAAGTAGGAATCTGGAAGACTGAAGATAGATGAAAAGAGATTATACAATCTGAATAACATAAAGAAGAAGGAAAATGACTAGAGCCTCAGAGACATGTGAGACACCATTACGCACAGCAATATATGAAAAATGAAAATGTTAGAAGGGAAGGAGAAAGAGAAAGAGGCACACAAATACTTGAAGAAACGTTTGAAAATTTCCCCAATTTGATTAAAACATCCAATTTTCAATGATGAAACTCATCCAAGAAAGTCAGTGAGTAGAACTCTGAGTAGGATACAAAGAGACACACACCTAAATACATCATAGTCAAAAGCAAAGACAAAGAAGATCTTAAAGGCAACAAGAGAAATTGATTCATGAAGTACAAGGGCATCACAATAGGATTAATAACTGACTTCTCATCACAAATAAAGGAGCCAAAAAAAGGGGGGAAAGACACAAAGTGCAAAGAAGAAATCTGTCAACAAAGAATCCTATCTTCAAAAACAAAAGTGAAACAGACATTACCAGATAAATAGAGACCAAGAGAATTTGTTGCTACAGAGCTGCCTTCTAAGAAATGCTAAAGGAAGTTCTTCAGACCCAAAGGAAATGACAGAAGACAGTAATATGATCACTCAAAAAAAAAAGCACTGGTAAAGATAATTGTGTTGTAATTATTTTTAAGGTATAATTATATAGCTTCTCTGCTTCTCCTTTGTTCTCAGAACATATTTGAAAAATAATAGCATAAAACAATAATTAAATATTACAATATGCAGAGAGATGATACATAATATGACAATCAGAGGACAAAGGAGGGAAAAGGATAAGAAGTTATATAGGAATAAGGAAGTAGCACCAGAGGATTAACTCAAAGCTATGCGAATAAATAGGCCAATATAAATTGCTTTGCAGCTGAGCGCCGTGATGCACGCCTGTCATCCCAGCACCTGGAGAGGCTGAGACAGGAGAATCGCGAGTTCAAAGCCAGCCTCAGCAATGGCGAGGTGCTAAGCAACTCAGTGAGACCCTGTCTCTACATAAAACACAAAATAGTGCTGGGGATGTGGCTCAGTGGTCGAGTGCCCCTGAGTTCAATCCCCGGTACCAAAAAAAGAAAGAAAAAATAAAATGCTTTGTAAATAAATATATATTCTCCTTATTTTTCTGATCTTTATTAAAAAATGAGATTGCATAGAGCAATAATTATAATACTGAATTATTTGGGTTGTAACAATTGAAATGTTATGCATAACAACAAAAACAATAGAAGTTAGCCACCTGTACAGTTAGAGCAAGTCATACACACAAGAACCACCATCACTTTTTTTTTCGGTGGGGGTGGGGGGTGGGGGTGGAGTTTTGGGGTGGGGGAATACCAGGCATTGAACTCAGGGGCACTCAGTCACTAAGCCACATTCCCAGCCCTATTTTGTATTTTATTTGGAGACAGGGTCTCACCGAGTTGCTTAGCGCCTCACTTTTGATGAGGCTGGCTTTGAACTCACAATCCTCCTATCTCAGCCTCCCAAGCTGCTGGGATTACAGGCGTGCACCACCCCGCCTGGAAAGAATCACCCTCACTTTTGACATCAGCTGCAAGTTTGAGGGTTTCCCAAAAACACTGCCAGGTTTGAAATTCACTACATAGATTCACAGAATCCACCAAAGCTGTTATACTTATGGCTTAGTACAAGGAAAGTACACAGATCAAAAGATTAGCCAAGAAAAGAAGTGCATAGAGCCAGTTTGGAAAGTTTCAAATGCAAACTTCTGTTCTCTTCCTTCTATAGAGCCATGAACAGTGTTACTTTCCCTTTGTTGATGTATAACACACACATAAAGTATCACCAACCCGGAAAGCTCACCCTGAAACTTGGCGGCCAGAGTCCTCATTGGGAAATTAACACATAGGCACCATTGATTGCCCATACAGCTAATGACAATTTACAGTACCTCCAGGAGGTATACAGTATACAGCTTCCAACCTAAAGCACATTGTTAGACTTTCTAGCATGGCCAGCCCCCGACCCTAAATTTAAAAATGCTCTCAAGCATGGCATTCCATGGATTTAGACCTTACCTCCTAGAAGTCAAGGTCAAAGACCAAAAGTCTTTGGGTAAAGTTAAATTCTTTCCTGCATCACAACACAAAGAAAAAGGAAGGGAAGGAGCTCTGGTATAAAAAAGTTAGTATGTTCACTAAAATTAAGTTAGAGCCGGGCGCGGTGGCGCAAGCCTGTAATCCCAGCACTTAGGGAGGCTGAGACAGGAGAATTGCGAGTTCAAAGCCAGCCTCAGCAGTGGCGAGGCGCTAAGCAACTCAGTGAGACCCTGTCTCTACATAAAACACAAAATAGGGCTGGGGATGTGGCTCAGTGGTCGAGTGCCCCTGAGTTCAATCCCCGGTACCAAAAAACTAAAATAAAATAAAATTAAGTTAGGAGGGCTAAGGCTATAGTTCAGTTGGTAGAGTGCTTGCCTTGCATGCACAAAGCCCTGGGTTTAATCCCCAGCACCACAAAAAAAAGTTAGGAGAAATCTGAAATGTGGTGTAATAAACTAAGATTTGTATTATAGTTCTTAGATTAACCAGCAATTTAAAAAACAAAACAAAACTCCCTGATCATGGTGATCACTCCTGTTATCCTAGCCACTTGGAGGCTGAGGCAGAAGGATCACAAGTTTGAGACCAGCCTCAGCAATATAGCAAGACCTTCTCTCAAAATAAAAATAACGAGGACTAGGGATGTACTCAGTGATAAAGCACACTTGGGTTCAATCCTCAGTACTAAAACATAAATTTTAAAGACTCAATGTAGCTTTAAAAAGGGCAGGGCTTAAGATGGTACATTTGAAAATAGCCACTTAGTACAAAAGCAGGTAGTACAGGAAAAAAAGAACTAAAAGCAGATGAACTTTTTAACAGGAAGATAAACCGTACTTCTTCCAACACTGAGCCTATCTTTTTGAGTATGCGTGAGTACTCTTAGTATTTATTTTTTTGGTGCTGGGGATCAAACTCTGGAGCTCATGCATGCTTGCATGAGTACTTTTGAACACATGGCAGGTTTATATTTCTTTGGTGTTTATTCTACCTCTGGTTATATCTTAATACTATTTGCACCATACATGTGTAGAGGCCCAGGTCCCCTGCATGATCAATTTAAACCTTGGCCTTACCCTTTCATAGTTGAGAGGGAGATTATGTGCTCAGTTCTTAGCCTGTGAATCTCTGCATATTCAAGGTCTGTAGAAGCTCCCCATGAGTTATTAATTGAAACCAATGGAAAGAAAATAATACATTAACAATTTTTCTGCTATGTAGGCTGGCTACCATGGTAACCGCCAATTTCTTCCAGATCTGGGCAATTTTAAATGCAAAGTGGATTGAAAAACCCATTTGTATTTACAGGATTCAAAGCTCCATGAAGGGTCACAGGTGGCAGGTGCTACAGATTAACCACACAGCTAATACTGATGTCTCCATCTGTGAAATATCCCTCTCATTGATTTCATCTTAGTAGAGCAGGCAACCTTTGGTTCTCATAACAGACACAAAGCAAGACAAAGCCTCCTCATATACACCTGGAGGCTGTTTCTCCATAACAGGTTTTACTCAGATTCTGGGGCTCTGCCCCATACTTCAAGTCACTGTGTGGGCTCTGGCATGGGGCCCTGTGCCATTAACAGGCTGAGAGGTCTCGTGGGAAATGTGCTCAACCAATCAGACTAGTAGCCTGGTACACCTTGAGGAGGTATATTCTTAAAACCCAGGGTAATGAATTATGAATATATGGAATCAGAAGTGTCTTCAAATGATCATGGACAAGTCATATATTTGCTTAAATGCCACATATGTGTTGATAGCTATTGGAATAGTACGTTTCTAGAGTCAGACTGCCTAGTTCAGGCAAGAGCTCTTCTAATGCTGCTTATATGAACTTGGGCAAGCTACAGGACTTTTTTAGCTTTAGTTTCTACATCTACACCCACTTCATTGGGTTGTGAGGATTAAACAGAATTAAGATCATAGTTCCTAGCATATAGACTAAGATGCAATACAACATGCCTCAGTAAATGTAAATCCAAATGAGAGGGGGCTGGGGATGTGGCTCAGTGGTAGAATACTTGCCTAGCATATGTTCCTGGGTTCCATCCCCAGCACTTCCAAAACAAATAAACAAACAAACAGAGGGCTATGAGAACAAAGAGGAATCTCAGATACCTCTGAAATTTCTCCTATAAGACTTTCTGGGACCTCAGTGGTAGAGGGCAGACAGAAACCTTGGACCCAAAGGGACCAACGAAAGAAGGATAAAGGAAGTTAGGGAGAACATTTTGGAAACAACTTGCCACTCTATTGTGAGCATCCAGAATGTGGAAGATGCTTCATGTCTGTGTTCCTTGAACCCATTTGAGGATCTGAGCATATTATGTATTTAATGTCTGTGGAAATGAATAAAACTCTATTGCACAGAAAGGATCTGGAAGCTTCCTGGAACTGGAGTCAATGCAAAGGAAGACAGAACAATTCTGTTGCTTGATCACAAAGCGAGGGAAGGTATAATCACAATCACAGGTGTTGCTGGGGGTCATTTATGAAGTGAGTCATAAGTCCTTTGTTAACAATAATAAAGAATGGAAGTTTCTGAATGATGTGTTCTTTCACAGATTAGAGCATGTGTTAGTCAGCTTTCCACCACTGTGACAAAATACCTAAGAAAAACAAAGGAGGAAAGATTTATTTTGGCTCACAGTTTCAAAGGCTTCAGTCAGTAATCAGCTGGCTTCATTGTTTCTGTGCCTGTGGTGAGGCAGAGCATCATTGTGAAAGGGTGTGGCAGAGCAAAGCTGCTCATGGCATAGTGGCTGGGCAACAGAAGAACAAGATATACTTCCAGGGCACACCCCCCAATGACCTACTTCCCCCAAACATGCCTCACCTATAGTTTTCACCACTTCCTAATAGCCTGTTCAGCTATGAATCCATCAATGGATTAATCCACTGATGGGGGCAGAGTCCTCATGATCCAATCAATTGCTTCCCAAAAGCCCCACCTCTGAACATGGCTGCATTGAGATCAAACCTTCAACACATGAGCTTTTGGGAAACATTCCAGATCCAAACCATAGTACAACAGATTCAAGGTTACTGCTGTAATCCAGTGATGCATTCTTTATTGGGTTTCCTCATGAGAGTGTGTTGCATACATATGCATGCCAATTGCAATGTAGATCTAGGCAAATAAAAAAACTTGGGGGCTGGGATCGTAGCTCAGGGGCTGGGATCGTAGTTCAGTGGTAGAGCACTTGCCTCACATGTGTGAGGCACTGGGTTCGATCCTCAGCACCACATAAAAATAAATAAATAAAATAAAGATATTTGTGTCCATCTACAACTAAAAAAATATTTAAAAAAAAAACTTGGGAGGCAGAGGCAAGAAGATCATAAATTCGAAGCCAGCCTGTGCAATTTAGCAAGACCTCATCTCAAAAAATAAAAATAAAAAGTCTAGGGATGTAGTTCAGTTAGAGTACCCCGGGTTCAATCCCCAGTGCTGCAAAAACAATCCCAGTGTGCCCTGGAAGTATATCTTGTTCTTCTGAAGCCAGGAGCAGTGGTGCACTCCTGTAATCTCAGCAGCTCTGGAGGCTGAGGCAGGAGGATCATGAGTTTAAAGAGAGCCTCAACAATTTAGCAAGGCCCTAAATAACTTAATGAAACCTTGTCTCAAAATTTAAAAAAAAAAAAAAAGGTCTGGGGATGTGACTCAGAGGTTAAGCGCCCCAGGGTTCAATCCCTCCCCCTACAAAAGAAAGAAAGAAAAAAACAAATGAGAGTCATAGATTTAAACTTGAGGATCACTTTTGATTTTTCAGTGTGAACCAGAAAAAGTCAGTTCCTTTGCTCCAATTTTTCCCCATGACCCATGGAGGAGTGAGGATAGGCAGGGGGGGAGGAGACAGCACTGCCTTTATAGGAAACAGCAGAGAAATCACTTTTGAAAGATTGATCTCAATAATATAAAAACTGAAATCATATATTATTCATATTTTCTAAGCACTTATGGATTATAAATGCTTTCATGTGCATTATCACTTGTTATATTATCAACTTGGCTTAAGTGAGTGGCCTATAATTGAAAGCTAACTATGACAGCAAGCAGTATAGACTCTGCAAGGATGTCATCTAAATAGGATATGAGAAGTAGTCTTTACCCATGGAATATAAATCACTTATGTTGGGGGTTTAATGATCTACACATTCCCAAAAACTCACCCCACACCAGACACATCTCAAAAAAATAAAATTGAACATGCAGGGGACCAGAATATGCCACCCCAAAATATGCCACTTTGGCATAAGGATTATTTTGAGCTAAAAAGCAATTGAGAATCAACAGATGCAGGAAGTTTTCTGCCATCTCATTATCTGTCAAGAAGCAGGATATAAATTTCTTGTAACAGAGATGCCCTCTATCAGGAAGAGAAGAGCAATTCTTATCACAACAGATGGGTGGTCAACACTAAGATGGCTTTGCATCAACAGACCTTACCAAAATAATTGTAGTCTTGCATTAGTTTCCCCCATCTACTTTGTAGTGACTTTCCCTCAATTTATCACCCTTTGTTAAAATGATATATGAAGCCCCATTATAACCACTTCTTTGAATTTCACTTACTTTCTGAGAACCGCAATGCATACAAACATACTAAATGCAAATTATACCTTTTCTTTGTTAATTTGTCTTTTGTCGTTTAATTCATAAGACCCAAATATTGAACTTAAGAAGAGAGAGGAAAAGCTTCTTCCTCCCTGACAAAAGGAAGGAAGGGAGGAAAGAGAAAGTTTTTCTTTTTTAATTTGTTTTGAAACTCAAGGTGCTTGGAGGTTGTATCTTTTGAGTTGCGGTTTGCCCTCCAGTCTCACAAGACAGGTCATAGTAGGAAGGCTTGGATGCTAACCCACCCAAGGAAACCAGAAATACATAGTCAAGGGCATTATCACCTTTATGTTGTTCTCCCAGAGCATCCTATGGCCCACATGAGCACTCAGTAGAGATTGGCTCAATATTCTCTGCCAGCATGGGTTGTTTCATGTGACAGATAGATCCCAGACAGGTCCTGTGACTTTAAACAATGACTTTTTCAAGTGGTTGTTCTGCTTTGGTTGCTCAAATGATGCATTTATCAGTAAAAGGAAACACATTTCCATTGAGTGAGAGAGAATGGTAGAAGCAGTCTTTTTTAATTATTTTTTAATTACAGAATTTTAATGGGTTTAGTTAGTATCTGCTAAACTCAATTGGCATTTAACTTGACAAATGAAGTTTTGTTTTGTTTTGTTTTGGTGCTGAGGATTGAACCCCAGGTCCTGTGTATGCTAACCAGGTAGTCTACCACCAAGCTATAGCCTCTTCTCTAAAATGAAGACTTCCTTATATCCTTCAATACCACCCTCCATGACCACAGTTATTTGTCTAAAAATCAAACCATGTCCTTCCAAAAGTTAATTGCCCATTGTCCACAAAATAAGATTAAAACTCTTGAGCTAGGCACATGCCTATAATCCAGCACTTAGGGAAGCTGAGACAGGAGAATCGTGAGTTCAAAGCCAGCCTCAGCAATGGTGAGGCGCTAAGCAACTCAGTGATACCCTGTCTCTACATAAAAACACAAAATAGGGCTGAGGATGTGGCTCAGTGGTCGAGTGCCCCTGAGTTCAATCCCTGGTATCAAGAAAAAAAATAACTCTTGCTCAACATATAAATCTCTTTCAATATTTGAATCCTCCCAAATTTCTAGCCACAACTACTGGTATCCTACTCTATTCTACTCCTCCTCCTGTGATAATGTATTATCTCCAGCCATCATATATTCTGTTTCCCTGAAAAATAACATGCTCTTAGGATAGAAATCTTTATTCACATTTTAATGGAAATTATTTACTTCAATATTTTCATCCAATAACAAGAGTGTAAGCATCTTGAGTTCATTGATCATACCTTTTGCGTGCTTTACAATGTCTTGGCCAGTGCTAGACACATAACAACAGGCGTTGACTCAAATGGTTATCTATAGGAATATTGGCCTCATTTGGTTTTATAACGTCCATTTGCTAAGTTTGTGTTGCTGCTACTGTTATTGTTGTTTTAAGGCCACTTTTTAACCCGAGTTCTTCTATGGGGACACCCCAGCCAGATGAAAGTATATCATTGGTACCTATTTTTAAAAATAAACAAATCAAACAAGTAAAATCCAGGCAAGCTGAAACCAGATGTATCACTTGTGCTAAAGGGAGGCACAGGGCACTATTTGCAAGGGGCAGTTATAAAGTTGTAATGTTTTATCCAGTAATGTATTTACAATGAATCCTTTGTAGCAAGAGATCAAAGGACAGCTTTTATTGACCTATATCCCTATTTGATTGTATAGCAAATTAGCACCAACACACACCCAGAGATCAGTTTCAGTTTCCTCTTGCCACATCGACTTTCTAAAAAGAAAGAAAATTTCTGACCTAAAACAAAGTTTCGGAAAGAGGAACTTCTGAAAAACAAGCATTTGTAATTGATGTTAACAGGATTCAATTTAAAAAATGACCCAAAGGCTCATGAAAAATCATAATTCTTTAAGAAACTACTCTGAGTGAAAGTGGGTGGGGTGGAGTAGAAAAATAGCAGAAGTTTCGAGAGCATGATGAATGAAGCAAACAGATACACACACATGTGCGTGTGTGTGCATAGACCTGTACACAAAACCTCTATTATTTTATGCTTTCATTTCTAAAGGGCCAGATAATGTCAGGTAAAAGTATAACTTATGACTCAGTCAGAGCAATGCTTTTGCTTTGATAAATCAATGTTGGCTCAGTCAATTAAGGATGGGGGCGGCAAAAAAAGAT
>PVHX01027240.1:0-19685 GCA_004024805.1 Geosciurus inauris | reverse complement strand
AGGGCAGGGGCAGAGGCCAAGGGCAGGGGTAGAGGCCAAGGGCAGGGGCAGAGGCCAGGGCAGGGGCAGAGGGCTGGGCATAGAAAGCCCTGGCGTGAGCCTGAGTATCAGCAAGGTTCTGCCCCCTGCCCTGGTGACGACCTGGCACAGGCACCTGAAGGAGACTTCAGATAAAGGAAGAAAGTCCCCGAAGAGCACAGGCCACCAGGAGGCTACGGCCTTGACCCAGCACCTTCCAGAGGCTCTGAGGCTCCATCTCCCCCGGGGGCCTTGCCCAGACGAGCGATGGACGCCTGTGGCGGGGCTTGAAGACATCACACTTCTTTCGTTTAGTACTGGGGACGGGACCTAGGGACTCTCCATCACTGAGCCACACCCCGGCCCTTTTTATTTTTGATTTGGAGACAAGGTCTTACTAAGTTGCTGAGGCTGGCCTCAAACTTGTGATCCTCCTGCCTCAGCCTCCCACATCACTGGGATCACAGGTGTGCGCTATCACCTTCTTTGTTTGTTGATTTTGTTTTGTTTTTGGCATTGGGGACGGACCCCAGGGGCACGAAACCTCTGAGCCACATCCTCAGCCCGGGGAGCATCTTCTGACCTCTTGATTGATCCCTGTCACAGGGGCCTGAGTCTGCAGACCCGTAGCAAGGAAGGGAGGGCCAGAAACGTCACCTAAGAGAAGCGTGACGGTGCCCACAAAAGACACAGTGGAGGGATGGGGACTGGCCCCCGACACAGGGCTGCTCCAAGCTTCCTGGCTGACCCTCTGGGATGCGCCACCTCGACGTCTCCTGCTCAAGCCGGGAGACCTTGAGGGAATGTGGATCCCCTCGCAAGACTCCTCCAGCACCTGCTCCCTACGGGCGCCTACGACAGGGGCCACCGTGGGCAAGGGCTGTTTGTTCCCTCGTCTCCCCTCCCAGAGCGGAAGCTCCTGGGGACCAGGTGCCCCCAAACTCCAGGGCGACACACCCTGCGTGGCCTGTGCAGTGTGACTTGTTTTTTCTTCAGCTTCATCTCACGCAGGCTGAGTCCTCCTCTCAACTCAGTCTCATCCTGAATGGCGCCTGTGACTCCACAGGTTTCACGCACTGACTTTGCGAATCCACGTTAAGAGTTTCAAGTGACCCATGCACCAGATTTGCACCTCATCCCTGGTGCTGGGCCCCACGCTCAGCAGCAGAAGCCCCGTGAGCACTGCTGGCAGTCACCTACCTTCCCGTTGTTGACAAGCAGCAGCCCGACCTGTGACAGGGAGTGAAAGTGGAAAATTCCCCCTAAGGACCCGACCAATCCAGCCTGGAAAACAAAACATGGCCTGTGAGTAAATACAGTCTTCATCCTGAGACCGTGTTTAATTCTCAGTTTAGGGCAGATCATCTTAGAAGGTAAGGTGAAGGCAGGTCCTTTTCCTGGATGGACTTCCTATCTGCGGAGAGAGCCTCAGAGCAGAGTCTTGGATAAAGACAGCTCTGGTTTGGGGCGTTTGGAGGAAGCAACGTGGCCCAGGCCCCAGGTGCTGCCTGGATTTTTCGTGCCAGGCTGGAACCTTATTCGCAACTTCTGGCTGTCCAGAAAAGTGTCCAGCAGCCACCTGGAGCATGAGACCAATGTCCCCAAGCTAGCGAGCACCAGACAGCCTGTGGGGCCAGTGCCAGACGTCTTTGTGTGAGAGCAAGGGGCAGGGACTGCCATCTCCTTTGAGCTCCTGTGACTCTGCAGCTTCTCTGTCAAGTCAACCAATTCGGTCCCCTTCTTCTCTGGCAACAGAACCTCCAGGAATCCTTGTCTCGGGGAGCGGATTAGCCTCGCGAGCTGAGCTCCTCGGGCACTGCCAAGGATGGGGTGGCATGTGACCCAGTCCACACGGCACACCCGCCCCCGTCCTCCCACCAGGACCAGGAGGGCTCAGCTTGCCATGTGGCTCATGCTACTGTCATCAGGGCCACAGTTGGGGCCGAGAGGGAGGTAAAGCTCGTGCGTGAGGATCGATCAGAATCTAAACAGCCCCCATTGGCGTGGCCACCTCAGTAACCAGACAGGCCACCATGCCAGCACGGATGCAGGAAAGGCCCAGAGATGGCTTCAGAGGAGACGACGAGGGGCAGTCAGACCAGGACAAACGAGTCAGGAGACCCGTGTGTACAAGTGTCAACAGAAATAGTGGTTGGCCCTTGTGCAGGCGGTGGCCCTGAGCCCAAGTCGTCCCCGAGCTGAGGTACCTTCCTGTTGAGATGTCCACGGGGAAAATGATACCAAGGTGCAGGGAGGGAAGAGGGAGACCATTTCGTTAACAATTGGGGACCTCAGTGGTGCTCGTCTGCGACCTAACACAAAGGTTCACTCTTGCTCTTCGGACCAGGTCCTTCCAGGACTCATTTTGAATGAAAATGGGTGGTCAGCTCAGTTCTAGGCTGCCCTGGGCTGCTCGGTAGAGAGAGAAAACAGATTTGGGACGTCGGTACAGCCCGGCAGTGGGCCAGACTCCTTCGGACACATTCCCAAGTGTGCCTTTGGAGTCACAACGGAACTTCCTGTGCCCTCGGCAGCCTGAGGGGCTCTTGTGCTCAGAAACTGTTCAAATCCCAGCTCCACCATGCTGTGTGACCTTAGCAAGGGCTCTGCCCTTCTCTGAGCCTTCGCCCCTGAGTTCATTTCCAGTGGCTGCCGCAGCAGACCACATCAGAGCCGCCTGAAACAACAGGAATCTGCTGGCACAGTTTTGGATGCCGGAAGTCCGAAATCAAGGTGCAGCTAACTGGGTGCCTCCAGAGGCTCTGAGGAAGCAGCTGCGTCCTGTGTCCCCAGGCTTGTGACAGCCAGAACCCTGCCCCTGGTCCCAGGGCCTTCTGTGTATCCTCCTAGGTCCTCTCTGCTCATAGGACACCATCCTGGATTTGGGGCCCAACCCACCCCCTTCTGACTGTGTCCCACCTGGACTCCTCACAGGGCAGCGGCCCATCTCCCAGTCGGAGGACTGATGGGTGCCAACGCCCACCGTGTCCTCTCTGAAGTTAAAGTTGAACGCCCCCTTGTGAGGGGGCGGCAGGGGCTCCCCCTCCCGCGAGGGCTTGGGCGACAGGAGTCGCTCTCCCTCTTCTGCTCACCTGTCACGGGGGGACAGTTGGCCTCCCTGCCCTTCCCTGCCTGTCCCTTCTACCACGTGAGGACACAGGGATCGGGTCCGTGGCTGAAGCAGCACCACGGCCCAGTGGCACCCTCTGGGATGCAGAGAGCAGCCTGGCCAGAGGCCAGTCCCCCCCACGCCTTTGCCTGGGCTGCCCGGCCTCCAGGGCTGAGAGCAGCTTCTCTTCCTGATCAGTCACCCAGACTTAGGTAACTGGATATGGACGGTCACCTTCTGAAGCCCGGGGGACATGCATCTTTAGGGGACACGAATCCCACCCACTAGAGTTCTCCCACCTGTGAAATGGATGCTGCTATGGCAGCTGAGGGCACTGTCTGGGAGGAGGTGGGGCTGGACGTGGTAGTCAAGTGCGCACCTGTCGTGCACCGTGGTCTCACCCCGCCTCCTTCCCTGTGCGACTTCTTGGGAGTCTCCCACCCCCAAGCCAGCTGGACGCTGGAGGAGAGGAAAGCCCTGTCCATCCTTGGCCAGCAGACCACCCCGTCACGTGGGGCGCGTGCAGTGTGAGCGTTTATCTATTTGCTTACGTTCTGGTGGGCCCGCGTCACCCAGGCTGGTCAAGACTCCTGCCGCCTCAGTCTCAGGAGCGACGGGGACAACAGGTGGGGCACATGTTATTTCACTTTCTTACCCAAGTGAACCTACCTGGTTTGCATAGGTAAACTTGCTAAAACCGAATCCTCCATCTGTGGAGGAATAAATTGTGGTCTGCGACACCTTCTCTCCACGCAGGTACGCAAAAATGGAATTGTTTATCTCCTGGAAAACAACACACAGGAAACAATCCTTTAGAAGAAGATAGCTGCGGGCTCGCTCCTGGCATTGACTGGAGGGAAATCTGAGCCCCTGGTCCCCAGGGCAGCTGCATAGGACCTCTTCTGCCTTCTTCCCCACCCGTTTTAGAGATTGGGTCTCGCTGGCCCGAGGCTGGGGTGCAGGGTCCCTTCACAGCATGCCCGGCCACTGACCAGTTCTCGAGTTGTATTTGGGACTGGGAATGGAACCAGGGCCCATGCACGAGGACTCTGCTGCCGAGTGGCCACTCCAGCAGCCTGGAGTCCTGAACTGTTCTGTTTACCGCTGGGACGGTCCCCTCCTTGGACACCTGGTGGTTCCCACTTCCAGGAGGTCACAAAATGAAGCCAAAGTTGGTGTGGACACCTGCTGGGCATGGCACCCTGCAGCTCTGAACTCTTGGGCCCAGGAGGTCCTCTCGCCTCTGCCTGCCTTGGCCTCTCAGGCAGCTGGGGAGCTTGTTCCTAACTGTCAAAGGGGGCATGGCCTTGCAGGGGACGTTGGAGCAAGCTGCAGACATGCCACACCCAGGTGCCCAGGCTCTGCTGCGCACAGAGGCCTGCAGGTCTGCACTGTGCGGCTCTGTGACACAGCAGCCTGGAAAGGAGGCCTGTGGAGGAGCAGGGGCCAGGCGGGAGGTAGGCAAGGCATCTGCAGGGAAAGTGGGGACTTGAGAGCATTATGTAAATGAGATAAGCCACAGTCAGAAGGTCAAGGGCTGCGCCTTCTCTTTTATGTGGAAGCTAGAGAAGAAAAAGAAAGGTGGGGGACCTCATGAAAATGGAAGGGAGACCAGGAAGAGCAGAGGAAGGGCCTGAGGGAAGCAGGGGGAGAAGGGAGGAGCTGGGGAAGGACATCCTCAGACTGCTGTGTGCACGTGACAGGAAACCCCAGTCACCTGTGGTCACCACACCAACCAACAATGGCAAATAAAACAGCAGCCAGGCACCACTCTGCTGTTTACGCCTGTCATCCCAGCACTTAGGGAGGCTGAGGCAGGAGGATCACGAGTTCAAAGCCAGCCTCAGCAACGGCCGCTAAGCAACTCAGTGAGACCCTGTCTCTACATAAAACACAGAATAGGGCTGGGGGTGTGGTCAGTGGCCGAGTGCCCCTGAGTTCAATCCCTGGTACCCTCCCCAAAATAGGAGTTGCACTCTTCAGTACAGTAACCTGTGTCCATGGCCTTCCTCTCCTCAGTCTTGACACCCTCACTCAAGCATGGTCCCTCAATACTAAGTGGAAAATTCCAGAAATAGGCGATTCATAAGTGTTAGAGGAGGGGCTATTCTGTGCAGCAAGAGGCTATCTCGCGCCCCACACTTCACTCGTCCAGGACAAGCGTTCAGCTGCTGGGGAAGGCCCCCGAATGGCTGCGTCAGGCTCCCTTGTGGAGGCTTTGCTGGGCTGGGTGACGCCCTCAGTGCGCGGCCAGGGCTGGGAGATGTCTAGGTATTTCGAGGTCAGAAACACTGGCTCCATGGATGGAGTCCTCAGCATTCGCCTGTGAGCCTGCCCCTCTGTGGCTGGTGGCAGCGCGCCTTCTCTGTCTGGCTGCATGTAAAAGGTCCTGAGGAAAACACTGGGGGGCCCTGGGAGAAAGCACGCCTGCTGTCCCAACTGCTCCTGCACCTTCTTCCACCCACCGAACCCAGAACCTGCTTCTGTGCTGTGTGCCACCTGCCCCTCGGCCATCCCCCGAGTGCCACCGCTTCCCACAACACAGCCCTGACCTCACTGAACGGGAGCCCCAAGCACGAGAGTGCCCATCCGGGCCCTGGGGACCTGCCACAGAGATGTCCAGAATGCCTCCTTCAAGGGAAAAGGAGGAAACAGCAAGCCGCACTGGGAAGGAGGGCGACGCACGCCGGGGGACACTGGTCCCAGGAGGTGACGGTCACTGTTCCTGTTCTGTGTGTTACCCGTTGTCGTCGCTGATCTCTACCTAAACCACAAATCAGACTCTGCCGTGCGTCTGTATGTGTATGAAAAGCGGCTCCATGCAGGTGCCTGCGCACACACATGCTCGCACACAGTGGCTCCATCTGTCCTCACGGCCTGGACCCCTGGGTCGCGAGACATACACCTTGCAGACAAGGACAGCGGTGGCTCCATGGCAGTGGGGGGTCACGGGGCAAAATGGCCTAGAGCTGGGAACGCGTGTGGCACCCACATGGGTGTCCTGTTCGCTACCCCACAGGGGCCAGGGCTCAAGGGCTGGGCTCTGCTCTCTGTAGCCTCCGGCAGAGGCTGCGATGATCTCTGGGAAGACAGCTCTTCTAAAACAAGGTAGGTAGGCGGGTCTGCAGGGTGGGGCTATCTGATCTGACTAGCTCCAGGGCCCCTGCCAGCGCTCAGGTCCTCTTGCAAGCTCCTCCGCAGAGGGGACATCGCCTGAATCCAGATTGGTGCCACCTCAGCCTGCACTGCCCTCGTGCCCACTCAAGACGATCTGTGTTCGGAAGAGATTGGAGAAGGAAAACCCCAAGGCATGCTTACCTCGCAAAAGGTGTTTTCAACAAAACAACAGTTATCCCCAGAGATGTGCGACACAGGGTGCTGGATGCCTGAAAGGAAAAGCATTCACACACGTGATCTGCTTATACAATCAGAGCGGATGTGGGGGGCGGTCCCCGGCTGCAGGCCCTCTCTAGGCACCACCAGAGCCTACACAGGTCCTTCCTCTACCCTCAATGCCAGTAGCTCCTTGCCCTGGCTTTGGAAACAGAAAATGTCCCTCAACGTTGCCAAGCATCCTTGGGGTGCGACAGAATTCCAGCTGAGACCGGCTGGCCTGGGGGAAAATTCCCAGACCTGCCGAAATTCCAGGCAGGGCTCCCTTCTTCTGGCTGGGCTCTCTTCGATTATTTGAAAGCAGAAGCTTCTGCTCCAAAGCCACATGCACGGCCTGTGAATGCAGAGACGCTGGGGTCCCTGACCACCAGGGAAACGCAAATCAAAACCATGAGGAAGGCAGGCACAGTGGCCACGCCTGTCATCCCAGTGACACGGGAGGCTGAGGAAGGAGGATCGCGAGTTCAAAGCCAGCCTCAGCAATGGCAAGGTGCTAAGCAACTCAGTGAGACCCTGTCTCTACATAAAACACAAAACAGGGCTGGGGGTGTGGCTCAGTGGTCGAGTACCCCAAGTTCAATCCCTGGTACCAAAAAACAACAACAACAACAACAAAAAACCAAACCAGGACAAGGCGAGGAGGCGCCCACAGGCACAGGGCTGATCAAAGCAGCAGAGGCACAAGCAGCGGGGGCGGGGAGGGGCGTGAAGGGAGGCACCACGTTTTCCCATGAGGCCACCGTTCCTCTTCTGAGGACACAGTCAGAACCACTGACGGCAGGGGCCGGGGAGGCGCTGGCACCTGTGTTCCCAGCAGTGGGCTGTGCCAGAGGCGGAGAGGAGCTCAGCGTCCACCCGCCCCGGTGGCATGGCACTCTCGGGGCAAAGATGCTGTCAACACGTGGAGGGACGAGGGCTTTGTGCTCAGTGACAGAAGCCGGAGGCAGGAGGACAAACTGCACTTGGGTCAAGTCCCCAGAGTGGACCAATTCACGGACACAGAATGGAATGTGGGAGCTAGGCGGGCAGCTGGTGTGGACCAGCACTGCCCACAAGGCCCCCCATCTCCTCGCTGCCTGCACTGGGGTTCCCTGTTCTCCCCTTCGGAAAGCCCACCTGGTCCCTGACGAGCAGTGTGTGGGACTGAGCCTCCCACCAGACATGAGGGAGTCACTCGCGGCCCTCCTGCATCCTTTCCCCAAACTCACTTGTCACCAAGTCTCGCGGTGCCCCTTGTCTGACTCAATCAGGCAGGTCTGTGGCCCTGGGATGGGGCTTCCGGCTAGTTTTCATCCGGGTCCCCTCCTCTTCTTCAGTGCTGGGAATGGAACCCGGCCTTGCACACGCCAGGCAGTGCTCCTGCACCGAGCCACACCCAGCTTCATTTGGGTCTTAAGGGACAGGCAGACAAACCTGGTGACACACACCTGTCATCCCAGCCACTTGGAGGCCAAGGCAAGAGGACTGCAATTTCCAAACCAGCCTCAGCAACTTAGCAAGACCCTGACTCAAGTGTGGCTCCCCAGACCTTTTTATTTCGGTCGAGCACCTTTGGGTTCAATTCCCAGCACCTGGAAATAAAAAATTAAAAAAAAACCAAGGAGACACCCAGGGCTGACTCTCAAGCAGGAGTGCCACGCGTGTTTCTGAAACTGATCCTCTCTGCTCAGATGTTGGCTGAACTCCAACAAGTTCAAAAATATAAAGCACGCATACCCGCCGATGCCTGCCAGGTACCCTCGGTGTAGACGTGAACATAGACTTTTCGATTCACCACCAGCAGCAGTAGGGCATTGGCAAAGTGGGCCGACGTCACTTCTGGCACACCAACCTGGAAATGCGCGTGGGACACCAGTGGCTGGGCTGGGCACCGGCTCAGGAAGTGCTACTGCTCAGTGCGTCAGGAATGGGCACAGGGCGCGGGCTGGCTCCTGGGCGCTGGGAGCCGCCCTTCCTGTGACTAGCCAGAGGCAAAGCCTGGAAGCTGACATTGGGCATTGGTGCCAGGAGGTGCTAAACTGCCCCGGGGCTGTCCTTGTCCCTGTCTTTAGGACACAGCTAGACCTCTGTGGGATGGGCCAGCAGCGTGAGCCAAGCAGGCTGCTCTCGGCCAGGAGCACAGGTGCCAGTAGCAGAGTGTCCTGAGACAGGGACTGCGAGGGTGGTTCTGCTTTGGCTGAGGACAATTTAGGGGGGACTTGAAATGCCCTCAGGAAAGGAGGATACCAGCCAACCTGCATAGCACATAGCACGAAGGGAGAGCCCTGGGCTACATTTTGTATCCTTTTTCTCAAAGAAAAGACTCATTTTGGTCGTCGGAATAGAAGAAAATCAACCCTGCTTCAGCTTAGAAATCGCTCTTGGCCTCCAGGGGCACACTGGAACATAAACCCCAACTAACAGCAGCAGGCCACTCTGATACTTCTGAACTCTCTTTCCCTGACTACCACATATTTCGAGCATCCTTTGAATCATCTGGTAAAATAACTACCGTGAAAGATGTGGGGATGGTAAGTGGAAGGAGACTACTCTCAAAGTTGTCTCTCGTGAGAAAAAGTTGTCTTCTGAAATAAACAATAGAAGAGTTAAATTAGGATGACTTCACACAAGAAAATTTAAAAAGACAATGAAGTTACTTTAAAAATGTTCCATTCAAGGGATATTCCTGTTTAGCTAGAAACCATCCAGATAACATCATTTACTTATTTTGCATAAACACCTCTTTATAGCTTCCGTATTTGTTTTTTTTTTTTTTTTTTTTTTTGGGTACCGGGGATTGAACTTAGGGGCACTCGACCCCTGAGCCACATCCCCAGCCCTATTTTGTGTTTTATGTAGAGACAGGGTCTCACTGAGTTGCTTAGTGCCTCGCCATTGCTGAGGCTGGCTTTGAACTGGAGATTCTCCTGTCTCAGCCTCCCTAAGTGCTGGGATTACAAGCGTGAGCCACCGCGCCCGGCTCCGTATTTGTTTTTGTTGTTGTTTGTTTTTGTTACCGGGGATTGAACCCTGGGGTGCTTAACCACTGAGCCACGTCCCCAGCCCTATTTTGTGTTTTATGTAGAGACAGGGTCTCACTGAGTTGCTTAGCGCCTCGCCGTTGCTGAGGGTGGCTTTGAACTCGCGATTCTCCTGTCTCAGCCTCCCTAAGTGCTGGGATTACAGGCTTGCGCGTGCCTGGCTTTTATATTTTATTTAAAGACAGGGTCTTACTAAGTTGCTGAGGCTAGCTTGGAACTTTTGAGCCTCCTGCCTCAGCCTCCTTAGTAGCTGGAACCATAGGTGTGTGCCACTGTGCCCCAACAGAAATGCATTTTTTTTTTTTTTTTGGGTACTGGGGATTGAACTCAGGGGCACTCAACCACTGAGCCACATCCCCAGCCCTATTTTGTGTTTTATGTAGAGACAGGGTCTCACTGAGTTGCTTAGTGCCTCACCGTTGCTGAGGCTGGCTTTGAACTCACAACTCTCCTGTCTCAGCCTCCCTAAGTGCTGGGATTACAGGCGTGCGCCACTGCGCCTGGCTCAGAAATGCAATTTTTTAAAGAAAATCTTTCAATCTGTGGTTGGTGGGATCCATGGACGTAGCACATGGACACCGTGCTGTAACTGTTTTAGTTACTTGCTGGTCTCTACTCCTCTTTCTCCAAGCCTGGCCCTGAGTGTAGACTCCCAGCAGGCCAGCTAGGAACAATGAGGGAAAACCATGTCTGCTCGTGTTTGTGGAATGAATAAGCAAGGGAAATCCTAAAGTTTCAATACAAAGGAAGGAGTGAATAAAATGGCCACTTACCCTAGATACAGTGCTGTGTTTTTATCACAAGCATGTTTAATCAACCTTGTCCCAGACTGAAAATATAGGACATCCTAGAGAGAGAATCACACAGTCTTAATAAGATCAATATTGATAATCAGCTAATACAAGAACGACCTAAAGTGCAACATTACAAATGTAAAGGGTAAAATATCAATTAGGTAGGTGGCTTGTATCAATGTCATTTCCTTTTTTGGGGGGGTGGGAGAGGAGTACTGGGGATTGAACCCAGGAGTACTCCACCACTGAGCCACATTCCCAGCCCTGTTTTGTTTTATATAGAGACAGGGTCTCACTGAGTTGCTTAGTGCCTTGCTGTTGCTGAGGCTGGCTTTGAACTAACAATCCTCTTGTCTCAGCCTCCCAAGCCGCTGGGTTTATAGGCATGTGCCACCACACCTGGCCTTTTTTTTTTTTTTAATAAGGTCTCCCTATGTTCCTCAAGCTGGCCTTCAACTCCTGGGCTCAAGTGATCCTCCCACCTCAGCCTTCCAAGTATCTGAGATGACAGGTGTGTACCACCATGCCCAGCTTCATTTTCCTGTTTTAATGTCATAGTGTGGTCATGTCAGATGTAACCACTGGGGGATGCTGGGGAAGGGTCCCTAGAGCCTCTCTGGACTATTTCTGCAGTTTGCTGTGAATCTATAATCACAATAAAATAAAGTCTTTAAAAGCCACAAGAGTAATGATTCATATCACACCTCATTCCTTTAGATGTTATTGTTTTCTTACAGATAAGTAGCCAGGTACTCTGGCCTGTACCCGTTGCCCCAGCTACTTGGGAGGCTGGGGCAGGAGGATCACTTGAGCCCAGGAGTTCAAGGCAAGGGTTGGCACCATGGCAAGAGCCCTTCTCCGAACAAACAAAACATCCAGATGATTACTTGGAAGAGAGACCAAAGAATGAAGAACCTTATGCTAAAATCCAGAGACTTGAAGATTTAGAAATACTACTTCTGCATTTGTGCAGTGTCAACAGGAAGCCTCCTTGGAGCTGGGCATTTGCTCTTGAGGCATCTTAAGCACCTGTCGGGCAACGTGGTGCTCCCTGCCACACTGCGCATAGGGCAATGGGGTTCGCTTCCCACGTGACTGCATTTCAAAATCTATCAGATGTGGTAGCAGACCAAGCAGTGGATGGAGGGTCAGGTGACCCAAGTCCCAACCCCACTCCTACCTCTTGGCTTTGTTCAGGTTACTTGATCAGAGTTCTCAACTAGATTTTAGTGAAATGGGAGTATTGATTCCTTACGTCAAAGAAAAACTAAGGATTGAATAAAGCAATCTCCTTAAAGACCTGGTGCTTGCTGCCTCTCAGGAAATCCTAGGAAATGTTCCTTCCAACCTGGCCATTAGATAAGAAATGAAGGAAGAACATAGGGTGGAGCCACATACCCCTCGAACTTGCTGAATGACGTTAAACACTTTTCCTGTCCTCACTTTTCGAACCCTGGAGAAAACAGATACACTGATCAGCACACCTGTGGGCAGACTAGTACCTGCTCTTGATGCTTTGAGGGTTAGGGGCGCCCCTAGGAAACTGGATAAAACTGGGCCCTCTGCTTTTTTTTTTAATTTTTTTTTTAGTTGTAGATGGACACAAATATCTTTATTTTATTTATTGATTTTTATGTGGTGCTGAGGATCGAACCCAGTGCCACACGTATGCAAGGCAAGTGCTCTGCCACTGAGCCACAGCCCAGCCTGGCCCTCTGCTCTTTGAGGCAGATTTATGTAGAGGCCCAGGTAGAGATAATCCCTGACAGTTCCCAAAGGCTCATTTACAGAGCCCAGATGAAGAAGGCGAGAACTCCTGTTCCAAGCTATTCGCTTTCCCCTTCTTTCCTTCCGTGGTGGTGGGGACAGTGGCATTGTTTATAGCAGTTCAGTCTTGAACCCTGAGTGAGCACCTGCCTGAGAGCCTCTAATTCAGTAGGTTCAGGGATCTGTGTTTCTACTAATTCTAAACAATTCCTAGGTGCTGCACTGCTGCGTCAGGGACCACCAGCATGGGGAAACGGGAGAACTAGACGTAACCCATCTTTACAGACCTCGGGATAAGTCCTACTAGGAGACATTATTGGAAAATCTTATTCCCCACTTAACTATATGTCTTTTAGCAAGTAAGTCTTAAATTTTACTGGGTCTGTTTTCAAATCTATTAAATGAGATTAAGGAATCACTAAAATTTGTGCAGCTGGTCATAAAGACCGTATGCACATGCTCACTATCTCACAGCAAACCGGGCCCTGCTGACAGTCACTCCTGTTCCTGAGGGCGGCAAGTGAGCTTTGGCGTCTGTGTGGCCCCGTGGCGCTTGCACACGCTATCCACTGACCGAACATCTACTGGAGTCTAAAAGTGTACTGGTAAGGAGCGGATGAGGGGCCTAGGGCACATGCTCAGGGAGCTTACACCCCAGCAACAGCGACACATGAGAAACTGGTCAAAAAATTAAATAACAGCAATTAGTGATAGGAAATACAGGAAGCATCAGACAGAAAAGGTAACAGCGAGAAGGGCTTAAGTGGGGGAATGAACTAAAGAGTCAAGATCTAAATGAAGAACAGGCCATGGAGAAATCCAGAAGCAAAGTATGCCAGGCAGAGGGAACAGAAAGGCCCAAGCCTGGACCGGGGACATGTTGGCCGCAGTCCTGCGACCCCGGGGTCAAGCCAGGGGCTCTCAGAACCCCAGGAACCTCTTGGGATGATCGTGAGGTCTGGGAGAGGATGAGCGGAGAACAGGGACGCAGCTAAACGCGGAACCAGGCTCAGGAAACTCATCCGGCCCGACTGTGCAGGGACTGCGGCTGCGCGAGGGACGCGTGGTGTGTCCTGGGTTCCCGTGGAGAACCAGGGCAGGGGGATGCCCAGGAAGAGTCGCTCAGGGGTTGGTCAACGGATAGGAGGGCGAAGCCCAGGGTGGCGGCGGCGAGGTGTCCCAGAAGGGACACCGGGACGGCGCGCCATGGGCTGGAAGGTGGGCCAAGGGGAGGACTGCTGACCACGGGGCACCGACAGCCTGGCGAGGTCGGGCGCAGGCCTCGGCTGAGACGAACGGGCCCTCCCCACGGCTAGCAGCGCCCCGGCCTGGGAGGGCGGCCCCACCGGCACAGCGGACTAGCTCCGCCCAGCGCCCAGAGCCGCACGGTCGCCGCTGCCGCCGCCACCACCAGCATCAACACAAGCATCTCGCTGGATACTGCCACCACCGCGCCAAACCGTCTCAGGGAGTCGCTCCATAGAGCGAGCATGCGCAGACGAGGCCCTTGCGCCAGGGAGCTCCCGTGCCTGGGCATGCGCACACAGCAGCACCAGGCGCGGCCTGAATACTGAGCATGCGCTACTGGATCCAGCGCCGCCGATCCGGCCAGCGTGGGCATGCGCGCTCTGTCGCCCAGGAAGCTCGAAAGCAACTACACGGCCCAGAGCTTGGCCATGCGCCTGTCACCCGCGCCCCTAAGCGCGTGCACAGAGTGCCCACAGTTCTCAAAGGCTGCGCTTGCAACCTCAGTTCTTCCTACAGACTTCCCGGTGTCACCAAAGGTCTGCAGCGCGAGAGCTGGGAGGTCGTCAGAGGTGCCCCGCCCCCGAAGACGCGGGACGCGGCACGCGCCTGGCGTCACGTGCGCCCCGGCCCGGAGAGCGGAAATGACGCGACTCCCGCGCGCCGCCAGTATGGCCGGGCCATGGCTGCGAGCACAGGCTACGTGCGGCTGTGGGGCGCGGCGCGGTGCTGGGCTCTGCGGCGGCCTCTGTTGGCCGCCGCCGGGGGGCGGGTCCCGACTGCGGCCGTAGCGTGGCTGCCCAGAGGCCGGAGGGCCTGCGATGCTTCGCCTCCTTGGGCGCTTTGGGGCCGAGGCCCGGTGGCCGCTGGCCAGTGGCGAGGGCTTTGGGACGCGAACAGCCGCGGCGGAGGGGCATTCTCGGGCGGCGAGGATGCCGCTGACGGGGGCGCGGAGGAAGGCGCGGGGGCCGGCGCGGGCTCCGGCGAAGGCCCGGTCATAACGGCGCTCACGCCCATGACCATCCCGGACGTGTTCCCGCACCTGCCGCTCATCGCCATCTCCCGCAACCCAGTGTTCCCGCGCTTTATCAAGATCATCGAGGTAATGAGAGCCCCCGCCTCGGCCTTGGTTTCCCCACCTCTTCAAGCAACAGGTTGGACCGAGGGACCACGTAGCGCCTTCATGCCTCAGTACTTTCTCAGACACGAAGTTTCTCAAAGTTTTGGAGTTGGAATCCTTGTCTGCGCGGTATTGGCTGGGTGTTCTTGAGCAAATTCCTCACCCTTTCGGGTCCCTTGGGATTTGTTAGATCGTAGGAGTTAAATTCCGTGATCTTAGGACTCCCTTAGAGTCCTGGTGATGGGAAGCTGGGAGGGACCAGAGGCGGTGTTGCAGCCCGCTTACTTTTTTGTAACTCTGTCAGGTGACAGTTTTAAGAACCTCTTTGGGATCAAGATTCATTTCCTTATTCGTTAAACAACCATTTCTTGATTGCTTATGCTCTGTCAGACAGTTTTAGATTCGTTGCCTTGGGAGATGACCTGTGAGGATGAAATAGGCAGTAATCACCACTGGGAGTGATGGAGCAAGGAATTGTATAGGAGGCTCGAGGGAGGGGGAAAGAGGACATGATTGATTTCTTCAGCAGAGTGTTCTTTTTTTTTTTTTTTTTTTTTTTATAAATGTCTTTATTTTATTGCTTTGTATGTGGTGCTGAGGATTGAACTCAGGGCCTCACGCATGCGAGGCAAGCGCTCTACCACTGAGCTACAATCCCAGCCCTTCAGCAGAGTGTTCTTGATCTGCTGCGGTGAGGCAGGCATGAAGAATACAGTAGTAAACGTCTGGCCTAAGCAGATGTGGAGGTGGAAGAGGCAGTAAACCCAATCTTTCAGAGTAAGAGCCCATGACAGGGGCGGGAAGGAGCAGGTGATGTCAGAGGGAGGAAGCAGTGACTGCAAGAGGCCCTTGTCATTCAGCTTTTAGAGTGAGAAGAACCCAAATGACTTTCCCCCACCTACCAACCCTCCCCCTTTGAAATCAGTGGAAACTCAAGTCCATGAAGGAGAAAGGTTATCAGTTAACCATGTAAGCAGGGTCACACAGTGAGTCAGCCTCCACATTCACACTAAATAAATTCTGCCAAATAAATGCCAAGGATCTCCTGGAAGGGGAAAGCACAGTACAGAGAGGCAGCAGCCTGCAAGTGGTAAGGGACAGATGAAGCCCCCTCTTCACTCTTGTGTCTGAGCTCCCTTTCATGGCCTGTCCTTGGTGTTGAGCAGTGGTTACTGGGACACACCCCAGGGCAGCCCCCGAGGAGTCATGCTGGCCCAGTCACTGTTTAGCAAGCTATTCCTCAAGGCCTCGATTGTGAAGTGAACATCAGAGTAGCATCTTACTGCTTGGATCTGTAGTGGGAGTTAGTGAAGTTCTGTGTCAAGGATTTGGACCTGTGTCTGGTTTGCCTCAGCAGTAGGGTGCTGCTGCTGCAGTTTGCTCCCTGGAGGAAATTAGAAGTCACTTGGCAAGCTGCTTGTAAGAATGCCATGGCAGGTGCACATGGAAGACATTGGTGATGTGTCAGAACTCCTCCCTGAGAGCCTCTGGCCCATCTTTGACCCCACCCCCAGCTGTCCTTTTTATCTTCCCAGGCTTGCCCCCCCCACCACCACCACATAGTGACAGATGCCCTTTGCCCCCGCACCTGAGCAGAGATGACTCCTCAAGAGTCCTGTGCCCACCTGAAGCTAGCCAGGAGGGCCGAGTGAGTCACTGTGGATTGCATTAGGAGACAGGCCCCTGGTCCTCACCGTTTCTGTTGGTGTTACCTTGGAAGTAACAAGAAATTTTGCTATGGGGGCGGGGAGACAGGTGTGGAGGGTGCAGCAGTGAGCTGTTGGCAGGGGAGAGGTTGGGGTGGTGTTTTTGGGACCCAATAAACATTTTGTGAACCTGTTATTAAAGCTCTGTTTATGACTACTTGCTCTAGTAGCTTCTCTCCTAATTGGTGGCCTGTGAGTGTGGAACAGTGGCTCTTAATTTTGGGGTCCTGTATCCTGTTAGATATTACACACTTTCTTCCCAGAAAAAGTATGTCTCAGCTGTATGTGGTGGTCTTGCTTGTAAACCAAGCTACTCAGGAGGCTGAGGCAAAAGGATTGCAAGTTTGAGGCCAGTCTCAGCAGCTTAGTGAGATCCTGTCTCTGGAGAATATAAAGGGCTGGGAATGTAGCTTAGTGGTAGAGCACCAGTGGGTTCGATCCCCAGTACTGCCCCCCCCCCCCCCCCCCAAAGTACATCTACAGCATCCAGTGTTCCCAGACCACAATGGAGAGCCCCTGCTGGTTCTTGGTATGGTCCCTGGACCAGCAGCTTCAGTATCACCTGGCAGCCAGTTTGAAATGCAGTTTCTGGGGCCCACCCCAGGCCTCCTGCATCAGAAATCACATGGCTGGGGCCCCGCAGGCAGTTTTAAGCAGTCCTGCAAGTGATTCTGGTGCCTGTTAAAGTTTAAGGGCCTTTAGTCAAGGTCTGGCCAGGAGTGATGGAAGGACTCAGTTAGTCTCAGCATGGCCGCACCCTGCTGGCCACATGCTTCCTGGAGGACAGCAGAGCCTTGGCCTGCCCCTGAGCTGGCACCAGGAGTGCTGTGGTTCTGGGTTGTGGGCACGACTAGCACAGGTGGATTAGGGACAGTTCCTGTGAGAGCGTGGCCTGTGCGGTGGCCATGTTTGACATCCACATACATCGTCCTGACATTAGTAAAAGTGGAAAGGTTTTGATTTTCAGATGCGGACATTTTGCCACTGAAGCAGCCTTGTGAGCTGGATGCTAAAGTGGTTTCTTGGTTTTGGTCCTTTGTCTACTTTGAATTTTTAGAAAAGTGCAAGGGACCCCTAGTCAATACTGTTCTGCCTCGTCCCCTTCCAGCCATCCCACCCTCTTTTTGGTTCCAGGTTCCTGGGCCATGTTGATTAGCGTTCTGAATCAGGTAGCATGTCCGCAGAGAATAAAGCTGCGGTCAGTGTCAGCTGGTGGCTCTCCCTGCATTTCACTCTGGGGTCATTGTCATGCCAGGTTAAAAATAAGAAGTTGGTTGAGCTGCTGAGAAGGAAAGTCCGTCTTGCCCAGCCGTATGTTGGCGTCTTTCTAAAGAGAGATGACAAGTAAGTGGCATTTTTCCTTCGTGCCTTCGTTGAGGTGGGCCTTGGAGCTTGGCTCCCTGCAGTCCTGCTGTGTGGAGTAGTGTGGACCCTTGACCTAAGAGGAACCAAGGCTGAGGCTGGGGCAGAGCGCCTTTCCAGTCTGGGTCCGGACTGGCTTGAATGCCAGGCGGGGCTCAGCATAGTGTGCTGGCTGCGCAGAGGCAGGCTCTACCCTGCCCCGTGCAGAGAACCTTCACAAATTGGGGGATCTAGCTTCAAGGACCTTTAGTGTTAAAAGGCACGCTGGGGGCTGCTTGAGCGCAGAGCCAGCCAGGCGGCTATTGGGGTAGCAGGTGTATCCACCTTGCCTCCAAGTGGAAATGAGGTCTCTTCCAAGTTACAAGGACAGTGGAAGAGAAACCCTCTCTCAGCTCCAACCTGAGGAGGATCTGCCCTGTGTGCTGTCACCCCTGTGGGAGCCCAGGAGGCCACTCTGCTTTTTGTTTTAATATTACTTTTTGTAGTTGTAGATGGACAGAATGCCTTTATTTTATTTGGTATGTGGTGCTAAGGATCCAACCTAGTGCCTTAGGTGCTAAGCAAATGCTCTGCCACTGAGCCACGCCCCAGCCCCAGGCCACTCTGTTTTTAACGTGGCTGGCAGGGCACTTCTGTCCCCACACACACCCAACACTGTGCATCCTGCAGCTCGGCCCACGGGCCTTTGTGCTCCTCTCCCTCAGCAATGAGGCCGACGTGGTCGAGAGCTTGGACGAGATCTACCACACGGGGACGTTTGCCCAGATCCATGAGATGCAGGACCTCGGGGATAAGCTACGCATGATTGTCACGGGACACAGAAGGTGCGTGAGCTGACCAGCATGGGGCTGTGGCGTGTGGGGCCTGTGCACGCAAGGCAGGCACAACGAGTGGCCCTGGGTACCCTGGGTCCCTGCATGGATCCGCCTATCAGTCAGCCTGATACAGATTCGTCACAAGCACGGAGGGCAAAGCCGTGGACAAAGGGTGAGCTGTGCCACCTCAGAAAATAGCAAGTTGCTGGCAGGCAGGAGAGCCTTCCCTCCACGGTGCTTGTGCCTGCCAGCAAGTGCACCCAGCTTGGCCACTTCCAGTTCTTCTCTGAGCAGACATGCAGATGGCCCCAGCTTATAGCACCTCCGCTGCGTGTGTGTGTGTGTGTGTGTGTGTGTGTGTGTGTGTGTGTGTGTTGGGGGGCGCTGCTGGAGTGGAACAAGGGCCTCACACATCTGGGCAAGTGCTTAACCACTGAGCTACACCCAGCCCCAGCTTAATATCTGCAGTGATGGGTTTCAGTATGTCCCCATTGTCAGCCAAGGAGCAGCTGCCTGCGTCCTGCTGAGGAGCTCACAGCCTTTGTGAGCAGCTGAGCCCCTTGTGTCATAACCAGTCATTCAAGAATGTCTGTAAGCTGGGCATGGTGGCACATGCCTGTGATCCAGGGCCTCGGAGGCTGAGGCGGGAGGATTGAAGGTTGGCGGATCGGTCGAGGTCAGAAGATGCTAGCTGGGCCGGGGGAGTGGCTGGGTGGTGGAGTGCCCCGGGTTCAACCCAGGCACCCACCAAAAACGTCTCAGCTCACTAAGGCTGTCACTCTGGCAGGCCCGCCCGTTGGCTGGCCTGTGTCTCCAGGAGCATTCCTGCCTGAGCGTGCTTTCCCTGCAGAGCCCATGCTTTGTCCCTGCGGGAGAAGCCTCAACGTGGTGACTGTCCTGAAAGGCCACCCTTGGGCTCCGCCTGGGGTTTGTCGAGTCCAGGGTCCTCAACGTGCTCACAGAGGCTTTTCCTGTGTCAGCGGCAGGACACACATTGGTTCTGAGACACGCTGGTGCCGTCCTGCAGGCCTCCAGGCCTCCGTCATCTGCTTCTGGGAGAGGGATAAGCTGCTGCCTCTGTTCCCCCAAAAGATTCCTGGGCCAGCAGGAACGAATAAGATGCAGCGGGAATGAATAAAAGCAGAGGTGACTCCTAACCATCTGCGACCCCCGCAGGCTTGTGGCATCCGGAAGGTCCACCCCCTGGATTCAGCCAGTGGTGGATTGAAAATGTTTGGGGGAAAAATTGCATTCCCACTGAACACATGCAGACTTCTCTTGTTTCCTAAACAGCACAGTGTGAGCTCTTTTTGATGGAGGGTCCGGGGGGGGGGGC
>PVHX01027239.1:0-19665 GCA_004024805.1 Geosciurus inauris | reverse complement strand
CCAGAGTTCAGGCTGACTCAGAGGGCAAGAGCCAAATATTGGTTTCCTTAGCCCCTTTATTTTAACCTTAATATTTAAGCCTTGGCCTTAAACATCCAGCAAGTCAGTCTTACCAGTCTTAAAGAGTACTGGGCTTTAACTTAATGTTTATAACTTTATAGTTATTTTTACCTTTTTATTTACTATCTGTCTATAGATGACTTAATCTGGGTTACATATTCGTATCCCCTGTTTGAGATATACAACTTTAAATGAACTGAAGTTTGGCCTACTTTGGAGTTATTTTGACAAACAGTTTCTGAGACTATAGGAATGTCAGCTACAATATTAATCTTTAAACAGATTAGTTTCTTACTATCTTTTAAAAATACCTTTACATTTTTATATTTCAGTGTAAAAGGTAACATAAGGTTTAGGTTTGGTTACAAAACATCAAATGATATAAATAAATCTCTAATAAAATTTGTCATTTCTGTAAGTCTAAGTTTATCATTACAGACAACTTTAATGATGGTTGTAGAACACCAGCTTGATAAAATGTTTTTTAAAATCTTTTACTTTAAAGACTTGTATACCTGAAAGATAGTTGAAACATTTATACTCTTTATATAACCTTGTTTTTAGTGATGATATAAAGTAATTTTAAATTTCTTTTTTAATGTTACCAGTTTATGAAAACACCAATAATGTTTAAGCATATTACCTTAAGGAATTTAAGGAGTTAAGAGTACTTGATGTTATATTTAACAGCATTTTAACTATGTAAACCATTTAGATGTCTTTAACAAACACATCCATGATCAATCTTATACGTGTCAGATCTAATTTATTTATTTTTTAAAAAAACAAAGTATTAGACAAGTGCATTTAACAGCATCATTTTTTTCTGCTGAAGAAAAATCCTAGCAACAATGGATATTAAACATTTTGTAGATATCAACATTTTATTAACAATTGACCACCTAGAGAAGCTTGTGAGTTAGTAACTTTTAAAGACATTTTTATTTGTTTACTCAATTTAAATTGAACTTTTTGAATCAACCAAACCAAAGGTATTTGGATCCATTTTATTTTATAAATTTTAATTTATGAGCTCATATGTCAATTTTGGTACCAAACATATGTAGACATGGCAACACATGTAGACTGACAATACACCGGTGTACCTACACAAAACAAACAAAGGCCTTGTAGCTTATCTTTTTAAAACCTATTAGATTCAGAGCTAACACTTGTAAAATAGGTCTAATCAGAAAAATATATTAACCTAGAATACCAGATTAAAATTAAGAACTCAAAAATAGAAGTTTAAAAGCCTTCCTAGTTTTTGTCCTGATATGGTCCCACTCATCAGAGGTGAAAATAGTTAAGAGAATATATACAAACAGGGCCCCATTTCTCCCTGAGGGAATCTCCCAATGAGGCAGCAAGGGAGTCTGCTTCCAATGGTCTCCTTGGGAGACCCCTCTCAGCTCAGGGTCCCATTCAAAACCAGTTTTTCTGCTCTTTTGGATGGTGGCCACCAAAATCTTAGCCTGGCATTTTGAAAAACATTTATTACCTGGACTGCCATGGTTAAAAACTTTTGGGTCACCTCCAACAGTTGGAAGTTACTCTGTAAACCCTTTAAGTTTCTGGAGGTTTCTGTGAATATCTGGGGCTGACTGAGAGACGAAAGCCAAATTTCCTAGACAAAATGATGTTTTTGCATATCTTCTTTTTACTTTTTAGCTTTATTTTTGACTTTTTTTTTTTTAGTTCTGTTAGCAGCTGTTTACATTTTAATGCAAGTTTTAGTGAGCACAGCTAAAAACCTTTTTAACCATTTTTTTTTTCCTTTGGTTAGTATTTGATCTGGGTGGCCAGGCTGCCCAAAAATGATTTTTTTTTTGGAACTGGTAGGCAGTGGGGAGTTTGGTGGTCCCCTCCAGAGGCCATCTGACCTTGAATGTGGGCCATTCAAGGGAACAGAAAGTGGTTAGATTTCCTGAGTAAACAGCATCCCTGGATTCAGCTGCCTTCTGCTGAAAATCCTTAAAGTGTGATTTGATCAAATCTAAAGGGCTAGGTATGGATGAAGATTGACTCATTATTTCAAAAGACAAGGAGACAGTACACAGAGGCAAGACAAACAATAAACACACCACAGTTAGGCTAGAGATCTTGAGGCTATAACGACTTTGTGGCCACTTAATATTAGGATGGTTTTGTGAGCTCTTCCCTGAAACCTGAACCAGAACAGATGGAGTCCACTGGCGTCCCGGGTGGAGTCCTGACTCAGGGCAACACACTGCGTCCAGCTTGGCCCTCGAGTCCCAAATGGTATACCAATACAGATTTGACCTATTCCTCAAGGGGCATTAATTCCCCTCGGTAGAGAGGATCAATTCCCTGTTCCACACTCCCGGGAAGGAGAGCGGGTGGAGCAACTGGGAAGAGGGCTTCCCGGCCAACACACCAAATGTTGCATCCAAACCACACCTCTCTCCAAGAAGTGCAGCCCAGACAACTCTGCAGAAACAGCAAAGTTTACTGAGGAAATAGGCACACAGGCCAATTGATTGGGGTCAGCTCTCCTTTCCTTCAGAGAGTGACCCCGAAGTGAGGGTTTCAGAGGTTATTATAGGGTGGGCTAGCTACATGACTCAGGAAAACATGATTTGGCAGATATTCAGTCCATAGTTATTTACAGTTCAACTGTGATGGCGCCTCCTATGTCTCTTTTCAGTTCCTGGAACTTTAGGTAACTGACCAGGGGGTCTGACAGCCTGTGGTTTTGCACACCTCCCCCCATCTGTGAGAAGCAAACATAGCAAAGCACTAATCACAAAAGCACAAAGAGCAGGTTAGCAGATACATGCAGGCCTTAGCCAGAGTGACTCCATTTTGAGTTTGGATTTTACGCCTGGCTGCAGCCAAATAAATCTGATTCCTGCTGTCTTTGGTGTCTTGCCTCATCTGTTCCTACAACAGTACATTTTGTACATTTGGTGTTGAAATTCGTAGGAAAGCTTGTCATCCGTACATGACTTTGGATATGAATTTGTTGAACCATCTCTAAGTATTACATATGCCTATACTTGTCCACAGGGCTGGAAGTAGAGAGAAGAAAGTGAAAAGGGATAGGCTCAAGGACAAAATGGCCATATTAGAAGATATCTCAGATAATGACTTTGGTACATATGTAATTTTATTTACCAATGCTGTGTTTATGGCAGACAAGCTCTTATATGAAATATCTAATCTTTCTCGATATTTAAAAGTACTTGATATATTTAAAAGTGGAAGTAGTAGAAAAAAAGTTCTGAAATAGCTTTTAAAAAGTGATGTTAAATGGAATTGTTAACCCACCTCTGAATAGTGTATTGACTGTATTCATTCATACTGAGGGAAGAAGTTGCAAAAGGCATTCTGTTTGAATGTGCTAGAAAATTTCAGTTTCCCTATTGCCTATATGTTACATGCATTTGGCATTGCTGTAGTATATATATTGTGTATATACTAAACAAAGGAGTCCTAATTTTATAATATGTAGTCTCTAGATATTAAAGACCTCGCCAGCATATGACAAGTAGAGTTAGTAAACTAACACATTTTGTATACCTTCATTGAAAGGTACTCTTCTGAGAAGGACTTTTGGAAGTAAATTATAAAATTGCATCTGAGTAACACATGTCTCTATATCACAGGTGACACAGTGAAGCCAGGGAACAAAAAGAAAGTCAGTATAGATAATAAATAATTGGGTCCAATCTAGAAGGCAAGGGGTACTTGGGAAGGAAATCAAATGCTATTCTTTCCCCCTCCTCCATCCAAAGCCTTTTCCCCTCCTGCTCCAAACTGTTGCTAAGGTAACCTGCCTCAGGAATAGTTCCCCCTGCAGGGAGTACCAAAGGTGGTTAATTGATACCTCTGGGGCTGTTACCTTACTGCCTGGATCACTCCACCATTTAGCCTTCCCCCTTGCCATTTGCTTCACACCTTTTAGCCAATCCCCTGGCCACTTGTCATGTGGAGAGATAAGGGGGAAGGAGAGCAGAACAAAGAGAATCTAAAATTTATGAAAGGGGCTCCTACATTTTTGGATACCAACCCTGGGTCCCCTTCTCAGCAGAGAAGTGTTTTTCTATTCTTTAATAATACTTAATAAAATATTAGCAAATCATGTTCAATGACATATTAAGTGTTAGGTCGGTTCAGGGCATCCGGTTTGGGGCGACCAAGGCAGCCACAGGGACGAAGCAGCAAGCAGCCCGCATGCACAGAGGAGCAGCCAGCCAGACGCTGACATAAGTAGTAGTGGCACCTCCTGTCAATCAGCAGATTTTCCTGACTCACCCCAGAAGGACTCGGACCTCGGCAGGATACCCTGACCTTTTCTTCCTGCCTTAAGCCCTCCCCTTCCTGACCGGGCCTTTTAAAATTTTTTGTATGGCATAACATGTGGGCTCTTCTCCCCTCTTGCTCTGTTGGATGGGGGAATTCACCCATGAGCGTCATCCCAATAAAGCCTTACCCAGTGGCTTAATTTGCCTCCTTTTGGTCATATGGCTTTACATTAAGATGATTGTACATTGTGGCCAAGTTAGTTTTATTCTAGAGATTCATGAATGGTTTAACATACACAAATCAATAAATGTATTTCATCATATAAGTAAAATTAAGGACAAAAGCACTTTGTTCTCCCAACAGATGCTGAGAAGGCCTTCAACAAAATTCAGCACCCATTTATGATAAAAACATTGAAGAAACTAGGAATAGAAGGAATATCATATCATCAAGGTTATATATGATAAACTCCAAGCCAAACTCATGCTAAATGGAGAAAAACTGAAAGCATTTCCTTTTAAATCTAGAACAAGAGTGTTAGAAATTCTAGGTAGATAGATGATGCAAAAGGAGGAAATAAATAAAAATAATAAAGGAAGAAGTCAAACTGCCATTGTTTGCAGATGATATTATACTATACTGAGAAGATTTAAAAAATCCACCAAAACATAGCTAGAGCTAATAAATAAATTCAGCAAAGTAGCAGATTACAAGATCAATATAACAAAAATCAATAGCTTTCCTATATACCAACAATTGAATCTGAAGAAAAAGAAATAAGGAAAAATAATTCCATTCACAATAGCCTCAAAAAACAAAATAAAATACCTAGGAATAAATCTAACCAAGGAGGTGAAAGACCTCTACAATGAAAACTATAGAACATTGAAGAGAACTTCCAAAGATGGAAAGATCTCCCATGTTCATGGATAGGCAGAATTAATATTGTTAAAATGGTCACCCTACCAAAAGTAATATACAGATTCAATAGAATCTCCATCAAAATACCAATGACATTCTTTGAATAACTAGAAAACAGTCCTAAAATTCATTTGGAAGAATAAAAGACCCAGAATAGCTAGCCAAAGCAATTCTAAGCCAAAAAGCAATGCTAGACGTATCACAATACCTAACTTCAATTTTTACTACAGAACTATAGTACTGCATGGTACTGGTATAAAAACAGACACATAGACCAATGGTACAGAATAAAAGACACAGGGACAAACCCACACAGATACAGTCATCTGATCCTTGGCAAAGTTACCAAAAACATACATTGAAGAAAAGAAAGCTTTTTTAACAAATGGTGCTGGGAAAATTAGTTATCCACTGAAACTAGACACATTTCTCACCCTGACAAAAATCAACTCAAAATGGATCAAAGACCTAGGAATTAGACCAGGACTATTCAACTCCTAGAATAAAACATTGCAGCATATAGGCACAAGCAATGACTTTCTCAATAGGCCCCCTAAAGCTCAGGAAATAATGCCAAGAGTTAATAAATGGATGGCATCAAATTAAAAGGCTTTTGCACAGTAAAGGAAATAATTAGGAATGTGAGAGGAGAACCTACACAATGGGGAGAAAATCTTTGCTAGATACTCATCTGAAAGAAAATTAAGATCTAGAATGTATAAAGAACTCAAAAAAAAAAAAAACCAAATAACCCAATTAATAAATGAGCAAATGAATTAAACAGATGCTTCTCAAAAGAAGAAATACAAATGGCTGACAATATATGCAAAACAAATGATGAACACCTTTGCAATTAGAGAAATGCAAATCAAAACTACACTGAGATTTTATCTCACACGGGTCAGAATGGTAATTATCAAGAATATCTTCCAACTCTGATTCTTATGGGATTTTTGTTTTGAAGAATGTGGTTGCTCCAATTAAAAGCCTTAGTCCAGATAGTGTAGGCCAAGGACGCCTTAAACAACATTAATTAAAAACTTGTGTTCCTCCTCTCAGTGATTGGGTGCCTGAGGGTATTGCAGGACAAGTTCCAGCTGGCCTGGGGTGCAGTTTCCCTGGGGCACAGTTTCTGTCAGATTGACACCCCCCCAATGAGTCCCTGGATGGGTAGGCTGGGTGGCCCAGTGGGGGCTGGCTATGACAGGATGTCAGTACTGCTGAAAATGGGACGATCTGCAGTACCAAGTCACTTACAGGATAATTCCTTGAAAAAAACAAAACAAAACAAAAAACAAAATTCATCCCACCAGGAAAAAGCAATCCAAGTTTGAATGAAGAGATTACAAAGCCGAATCTGGATACAGAATTATTTGAGGGTGCCGCAAATACTGCCGTTCTCCAGTCATAGAATGATCCTGGAGTATGCAGTTGGAATCTTTTGCCTGCTGAAGGAAGCACTAAGGAAGGTAATGATGAGAGTGATCGCAGAGGAAAATATTGCTTTGAAGCCTCTGCGATGTCAACACTAGATGCACCTTGTTTGGTGCCAACTTGGACGAACCCCCACAGCTGGTGTCAGCTCTCCACAGGTGACACTGGAGCCGCACTGCCGCTATTCCAGGGGAGGTTCTATAGCGATGCTATAGAACAAAGAGAAGAACATGAACTAGTGTATGTCAGGGAAAGATCCTCATCACTATCACTTTCCTCTATTGGCTTGAGAATGACATTGTCTCTATCTTCCACTCCAAGGAAAGATGATTTTTTTTTTGTTTCTGCATTAAAGTAGAGAACACTTTTGTTCACTATTAGAGTGTGACCCTCAGATCCTACAAATGTAGGATCAGAGAATTTTAGGAAATCAAATCAATTTTGAATTGTATGTTCAGGAGAAGAGGGATGGATGGAAAAGCAGGCAGCAGCCAGGGAAGAGCTGTCAAGGGCAAAAATTGACACGGAGAAGCAGAGAGCAATTTGCTTTGGGCATGGTCTACCTGACTACATTAGTCTCTAAGATTATTTGCAATCTTGCAATTTGATAATTTTAATTTTGTGCAAAATTACTTTGGGAATATCCTGAAGCAAACTAGATATTGAAAATATTTATCTCAATTATGAAAAATTTTTGACATAATTTTATTTTGGGGGCATAATTTTCTAATCATTTAATTTTCTTTTTAGATATTAAAACTTCCTGATTGGTCATATTTTTTCACATCGTCTCCCAATTTATTTTCTAAAACATTCAATTGTTGTCTTCATAGATGCTCTATTATTTTAATCATTAAAATATATACAATTATGTATATAAACACATACGTATTCTTCCAAAGTTCCAACTTCAACATTTTTAGTTAGAACTTTGAAAGTTGTAAAGATTTTGAAGTCAGTCAGTTTAGAAGCTATACTGACTTAATAACAAGAAGTTTCCCTGTGGGGCCAGGGGTGCAGTTTAGTGGCAGAGCACTTGTCTACATGTGCAAGGGCCTGATCTGGTCCTAGTACCACCAAAAAATAGATGATGATGATGATGATGATGATGGTAATAAAATTACCTATGTGACTTTTTTAATGTTTTCATCTTTTGAAAGAATAAGTCTTAGATTTTAGATATATAAGATATTTGGAAAACACTTTTTCCCTCCTCTTCAATTCAGACATAATGAAACTGAGGTCCAAGAGGAACTCAATGAATTCCTTGAAGTAACAGAGCTATACCAGATCAAGAACCATTACTCAGTTCTGCTTTGTGTGCCCCCTGCCCAATTTATTCTATAGAAGTAAAATATTCTCCATATTTAAAAATTAGAAGAATTTATTTTGTTGAAATTGCTGTTAAGGTTGAGAATGTAGTGTAGGGTGGAGTGCATGCCTGGCATGTGAGGCCCTGGGTTCAACCCCCAGCACTATGAACAACAATAAAACATTGCTTTCTTAAAATGGTAGGTTATTCTAACAGGGAATCATGTTATCCCATAACCCTCTCTTTTTTGTCCTGTAAAGTGAGATCAGATATCTTTTTGAAATTGTTATCTATTGGATTGTGTGATTTAAAGTTATATCCTAATTTATTTTAAATTTCTTATTCTGAAAAAGCTTTCTTTCACAGTAAAAATCAGAATGAAAATTTTACTTTACCCCATCCCCAGAGTATCTGAAAAAATTCATACATGTTTATAATTTATGAGATACCTTTTGTTCTTTGTAAATATTGCTATTTTAGTATTTATGGAAATAAACTTTGGTTTTTAAAGAACACATGTTAAGTTCACATTAAATTTTTAATATGAGTTTTACTTAAGAATTTGTTTCTGCTACGATTTTGTCAAGGAAGTATTTTAGGCCACTCTTCAGAATTGGTAGCCAGAGTTGCAACAATATAGGTAAGAAATTGTGCTTGAAGTCAAAGTGAGCACTCGAAAAACGGCATGGAGAATGGGAGAGAGTAGCTCAGGCTGTGCATGCACAGTGCAGTGCAAAGCCCAGGGATTCTAGTGTAGAGAGAGCCAATTCAGATTTGGTAACTGGACCAGGACACCTCTCTGGAGGTGGTTCCTATTTAGTTTGAGCAGAATTTTTACATGCAAGAATAAACCATAAATCTGCATTTTATGTAAATTTTTCCAGTTTTAAAACGTTTATAAGTAATTCAAAACATCTTTAAGATCCCATACAGACAGGCACATGGGCTTCATTGACCACTGGGCTTCCAGTTTTGGGCTTTTGGAGTAGAGCAAAGATTCCCCAAGGGTAGGGCCTTGGATCACCAGCATCACTTGAGAATTTGCTAGAAGTGTAAAGCAATTCCAGTTGAATCTGATACTCTGGGGATGGGGTCCTGCAATCTGTTTTGATGTGCCCTCTAGAGACTGATGCCAGCTAAATTTTGAAAACCAATAAATAAGAGGTTTTTTGTTTGTTTTTGTTTTGTACAGTGCTGAGGATTGAACCTAGAGGTGCTCTACCACTGAATTACATCTCTAGCTCTTTTAGTTTTTATTTTGAGACAGGGTCTCACTAAGTTGCCCAGACTGGCCTGGAATTTGTAATTCTTCCGCCTCATCTTCCTGAATATGGGGCAGTACAGGTGTGCTTCACTGTACCAGCCTTCAAAAAAGAGTATTTTACAACCTAGCATGGTGCCTAAATCATGTTAAAGTCACAGAAATTTTTGTTGAAAAGCAGAACAGGTCAGGGCTGGGGCTGTGGCTCAGCGGTAGAGCGCTTGCCTTGCATGCGTGAGGCCCTGGGTTCGATCCTCAGCACCACATACAAAGCAATAAAATAAAGACATTGTGTCCATCTACAACTAAAAAAAAAATATTTAAAATAAAAAAAAAAAAGAAAAGCAGAACAGGTCAAAGTGAACTGAAGAATATGACACCAATTTGTATGCTGGTTGGTGCCTGGTTATGGATCATGTTAAATGCTATTTTTAAGGAGTCAGACTTAACTGAATGTACAATGGGAAGCCATTGCAAGTGTTTGATTATGGGGATGATATGATTAGACTATGATTTAGAGTGTTCTAATAGCATTTAGGAGAAGGCATTGTAGGAAAGAAAATTCAATTGGAAATTTAGATTACAGACATAGAAAAAACAAAGTGAACTCTTATGGGTACAGTTGTTTCTTCATATATCCAGTGGCTACTTATGGAGAGACTACTCTGCACCAGGCCAACTGCATGGGCTAATTCATTCAGCCCTCATAAAGCTCAGCAAAACCGTGATTTAATCCCCCCACTTCATAGATGAAGACTTGAAGTCCTTGGCAACTTCTTAAGCCACTTCATACCGAAAACCATACACCTGGTACAAGGAAGAAGTGAGATCTGAAGGCTTATCAGATAGATTCACAATTCGACACTGTTTCTATTATATTAGATTTACTTGGAATAATGAACAAAAATGCACTTTAGACTATCAGCACAACTAATATTTTGAGCCAGATAGTTCTTTGTTGTGGATAGCTAACCCGTGCACCGTAGGATGTTCAGCAGCATCCTTGCTCTCTACCTACTAAATGCCAGGAGCATCCCTCCCTCAGTGGGACAACTAAAAAAATCTCCAGATGGTGCCAAAGTCACCTGGGAGGGGTGAAATCATACCTGGTTAATAACCATGTACTAAGCCATATTCACATTATTTAGAAGAAAAATGAGCAGTTTTGAGTTTTTATAGAGATGAATCTAAAGAAAGTGTATGTCAACATGAAGCAAACAGAAGCAGGTATGGGGGATTGACAATAATTGGTGTGATGTAGAGCACTCAATCAGGGAACTTGACTCCAGAATAGCCACCTGCCAACTTTCACCTTTGTTCATCTCTGGAATAAAAGCACTAAAAATAAGGGTTATATCATAATGTTACAAGGAGAGAGTTTTCACTACAACAGAAAGGATAGCGTAGTCTTTCAGAAACAGAAATCAAGTGAGACAAAAGCCAGAAAAACAGTCAGCCCATTAACTTTCTAGAAGTGCCAACTCCATAACGGTCATTGCTCTAGGCCCTGGGGACACAGCAGGGAGAAATTTTTTAAAAATAGACTCTTTTATTGAGATTGAAGTCTAGTGAAAAAGACATTAAGAAAAAATACACACAAGATGAATAAAATAACTACATATATGCAAGAGACTACAAAAGATTAACCCTTATGTTTTTTGATATAGGACAAAATGCACACTCAATCACTGTTTATGTTGGTTATTACTTTATTATCTCTGAGCTCTAAATCCCTCCCTCCATACTCTGTCCTCTAGTTATACCCATGACACATTCCTCAGGTGCTTCTGTCAGGGGCTTCCTGATAGATCCTGTTAACAGGAAGCAGAGCGGCGCTTAGAGGGAGGAGGAAGTGAACAGGAAGGAGGAGGCTTTGGAGAAGGGCCTGGCCTCTGACTATCTGCTTCCCATTCCTGTTGAAGTGGCCCCCGCATCAGCACCTCAGCAGCAGCAGCACTGGCTCCAGCCTCCAGGCCCTCTGGCCTTCCCAGGACTAACCGTGGCCCTGAAAAACCACTTCGAAGTTCTTGCTCCAGTCTGAGAGGGAGGAAATCTCAGTGGCCTTCAAAGATGATTTCAACGAGGACCTGCTGCCCTTCAGGGTGGTTTTGGAATAAGGTCTTTTCATATGCACCTGCTGAAGCTGTCATCAGAAAAAGTTCTCCTTGCCCTGAAAGCTCTCAGTCTCCAATGTTCTTGTGCAGGGAGCAGATGAAAGTGGCTGCTAGAATGTTCCTCTCCTTACAAATGAGCTCATACCACCCATGTAAGGAGTTTATGAACAGGGTCAAAGCCAAAGCAGGAGAATTTTAAGGTGCCATGGAATGATTTTCATGTAGATCCTCACTGATAATTGCTTTGGTGACACATAGCAGTCCACCTTCTTCAGTTTCTTCACCTTCTCAGGGATGTGGCACTCCTAAGGTAGTCTCTATCATCTTCTTCAACAGCAATGGAAAGCCAGCACTGGGAAAAGCTCATGTGCATGGGCGGGAGGTGACATGATGTATGGGCACAGTTGGTGACGTTTTAAAGATAAGCCGCAAAGTAAATGCTCACTTCTGAGATGGACACAATGCACTCAAGTATATTCTTCTCATTCTCACTTAACAAAATAAGGCCAAATTTGCCACTACTGACCAGCTGATTTTGGAATGAAATACAGGCATGGATGCAACCACAAAAATGAGGGGTGGGCTGGGTGTGGTGGTGCACAACTGTAATCCCAGCACTTTGGAAGGCTGAGACAGGAGAATCGCAAGTTCATAGCCGGCCTCAGCAACTGCGAGGTACTAAGTAACTCAGTGAGACCCTGTCTCTAAATAAAACACAAAACAAGGCTGGGGATGTGGCTCAGTAGTCAATCCCTGGAACCAAAAAAAAAAAAAAATGTGGGATGATTCACAAGAACACTTTGCAAATTTTCCTGTTGGATGTCATCGACTTCTCAAATGAGACTCCAGTGTTCTCTTCTTGAGGGTTGAGTTCATGAGTGGTCAAACTTTGTTCTTCTCTCAGGCATATAGAACTGTTGATAGGGCTGTTGTACTCCTTTCAGGGCACTATTTGAAGGGTGTGTGACTGCTCACAGAGCAACATAAGAAAAGAAAAATGGCAAACAATTTTGTTCTTGAAAGAAACCAATATTCCACACTGAAAATTTTTTTTGTAGTATCAGGCACATTAATCCACCAGTCTTCACAGTATTGTCATGATGCCTGGCCCTGTGTACTTGGAAGGTCACCTTTTCCACATTGGAACTGGGCTCCTGAAGGATTGGATCACTGGAATTTTCATTGCTATCTCAACATGAGAGATGTGAACTCTGAGTCCCACAGGCTGATATACAGGAAAAGGCTGCCCATTCTTACAGAATAACTCATAGGTGTCCTTCCTATCCCAGACTTTGCAGGACTGAGGATCCAGGTAATTTCCCCACACACATTCATAAATAGTCCGTGACCTCAGCACTCACAGTTCTCATTTTGAAGGAAGCTGGCTACACATGTGGTAAGCTCAAAGAGGAACTTAATCATGAAGAAGAATGTGACTGCAGACACTCTGTTTCTACCAATAACGTGAAACATCAGGTCCCTTCAATGCCAACAGACAGCTGAGGACCACAGCTGCAGCTTGAAACGAGGGCCCATGTTCTGAGAACCAAGTTATTCACAAAAGCAGATAATCTGGGGCTCCTTTCATTTTGTCTTTCAATTTCCACATGAAGAAAAAGCCACACAGTTACTGGAAAGGGTCTATCAGCTTCACTGAGGCTGTGTCACAGAAAGCAGAGGGTAATGTTTTTGTAATTGGGTGAATACAGCTCAAGAATCTGTCATTCCTGAAATTCTCTAGAGCAAGGTGCAATCAACTGCCAAAGGACACATCTGTTCTGGTGTCCCAGGATCCTACTCTTTTCGTAGTTTTTTCAAATTCTTCTTATTCTTCTCCTTCTCCTTCTTTATTTATTTATTTATTATTAATTATTTATCTATTTATTTATCTTAATTATTTATTTATTTTAGTACTGGTGATTGAACACAGGAGTGTATTCCCACTGAGCTACATCCCCAGTCCGTTCTGTTTTATTGTTGTTGTTGTTGTTGTTTTAATTGAGATGAGATCTGCCTAAGTTGCTAAGGCTGGTCTTGAACTTGCAATCCTCCCACTTCAGCTTCCAGAGTACTGGAATTACAGGTATGTACCACCACCCCTGGCTTCCCAGTTCTTAATGATGCAAAAACATGTAAAAAGCTTCCATTTCTGGAGAAATACACTTTACCAGGACCTTTTTTCCCAATGAGGCATTTGCAGCAAAGTCCTAGCTGTGGTGTCCTGAAAGGTGGCAGCATTCAGCCGAAAATGGACTTTCAACCACGTGCCAGGGGACTCCACTATTCACTTTTGGAGCTGAGAGTTGGCTCAGGCCTTTTCCATTTCTCAAATTGGCTTATGTCTCTTGTTTTCAGGAATAGTTTTGACCTCTGTCTGATCCCCTCATTGAACCAGCATTCTGCCTGTGACTTTGTCCACCTTAATGTATCCCCACAACTACCCTAGGAATTGGGTACCACTAGAATCTTCATCCAATAGCATAATCAAAGGTAGTCTTAAGTGGTTTGGGGGATGGGTAGAAGCTATAGACCACTTAGAAAATCTCATGAAAGCCTAGGGATGCCTTGGGAAGGAAATGTATATAATGCCATGATACACACACAATTCATATACTTTCAGGAAACCTGTAAGTCCATAGGTGAAGTTGTATATGAACTTGAAGTTAAGAAATTTTGAGTAAGAAATAGGATCAGAGAACCACCAGCATCAGTCACCTAACTACGGGGCTGGGTTGATAAAAGACATCTCTTTAGCCCCGAGACTGCTTCAAACACGCTGCAGTCTCTCAAGTGGCAACAGTCAGTGCAGATCCAAGAACATCAAGATTGAGCTAGAAAGAATGCTCTCTCTCTCTCTCTCTCTCTCTCTCTTTCTCTCTCTCTCTCTCACACACACACACACACACACACACACACACACACAAATTACTGTGGAACATTAAAGAAAATCATCACAAAAGCAAGAAAAACTTCTTTTACCTTGAGGAAAATGCATTTGCTTTAAAACACAGGAAAATCTGAAGGCAGAAGTCCAGTCCAGAAAACTCACACTAACCAGTGGCTGGGGCATGTCCCATGGAAATGCAGTCTGCATGGTCCTTGGTATGGTCCTGCATGGTCCTGGCATGGCCTCCCTAGTCTGCACACCCTGCCATTGACCTCCACAGCTTCCTGTAGGAACAAAGACCTGAGCTGCTAATGACCATGTCAGAATCAGATGCAGAACAGGACATGCTAAAAACTATGGTTAGCAAGAGGTTATAGGTTAGTGCCAAGCAAAATCAAGTCTCATATTTTAGACTTGTGAGTTTTAATGACCTCTTCACATGAAGTGCAGAGGGAGCAATGATGGGCAATTGACTGGGAAAACTAAACAAATAATTTATCTCTAATCTAGTTAGCTTTGGAGAGGGTAGGCCTCTAGGCTCATTTTTTGGGGGGGCGGGGGATGGATACTCAGAGGCACTCAACCACTAAGCTGCATTCCCAGCCCTATTTTATATTTTTATTTAGAGACAGGGTCTTTCTGAGTTGCTTAACACCTCACTTTTGCTGAGGCTGGCTTTGAACTCGTGATCCTCCTGTCTCAACCTCCGGCGCTGCTGGGATTACAAGAGTGCACCACAGTGCCTGGCCTGTGTTCTCTTTAATTTGCTGATTTCACTCCGTGCAGATGGTTAAATGATAGCAATAATCACTTTTTCTCTATGTTCAATATTTTTAAATTTGTTCTAATTAGTTATACATGACAGCATAATGCTTTTTGATTCATTATATATAAATGGAGCACAACTTTTTATTTCTCTTGTTGTACACAATGTAGAGTCACACCATTCCTGTAATCATACATGTACGAACGGGGAATTTTTTTTAAATATAGAATTGACATTGCTTCCACACTATAAGGAAAGTATTTTTTCAGTTGTTTCAATAGTTTGAAATTTTATTTATACCTCATTAATATTCCAACATAACCATTATGTGAATCCCATGTTTTACATATATTTGAATAACAGAAATGTAAAACACCAAGGTGTACTTTTAATGAGAAATGAGTTCAAGTTGCAGTTTGAAAATTGGCCAGCAGATGACAGTGTCTGACAAGGAGTTTTGATGTTTTTCCCCCTCCACTCTCCAATTTCAGCAAAGGTTGCCTGAAAAGCCGCAGTAAACATATGTTTAACAAAGGCATTTTCACTCCTTACCAGCGCACTCTACAGAAGAAACCAGCTCTTCCAATCTTTTGGAAAAGTAAAATAAAATCGTTATTTTAAACTATTTTTCCTAAATAGCCCAAATAAGGGGTTATATTATAGATTAATCTATGGTAATTTAAATAAATTTGTACCAGTGAAAATCATTTTTAAAAAAAAACTGATTTAATTGAGATAGTCCCTTCTTTCTTGCCTCATGAATTTCCAATAACATTATCATTACACTTCGCTATTATTTCAATTCAACTTACTATTATTGTTTGGCAGGTAATACATTGCACTCTGACAGGTATTTTACTACTATTACTACTTTGTTTTTTAAAATTTTTTAGTTGTACATGGACACAATATCTTTATTTTATTTATTTTTATGTGGTGCTGAGGATAAAACCCAGTGCCTCACACATGCTAGGTAAGTATGCTACCACTGACCTACAACCCCAGCCCACTATTACTACTTTTTAAATATACTACTCTTTGCTTATACATCTATCTGGTTTAAACTATGCCTCAGGAACTCTGCTTACAATACCATATATAATGTATTTTATATATATGCACACACAAAATGACAGCATTTCATTTCACAAATATGTCAGGTATTATGTGAGTTAAAAAGTTCCAGAAGTGGGTATAGTTACTTATTCTACACTAGGTAATATAATAGAAGTCATTCAGTATACTGAAACACATGACATAAGGCATAAACTAATCAGAGACAAATGGCTGAAGTAGAAAAAGGGGCAGCTCTTCAGAGTTTTAGACTTAATCTGTAGAAAGAGCTATCCAAATAGTGGTCTGTGAACCAGATCAGGATTGGCTATATTACAATTTTTAGACTCCTGGGCTTTGCTAATGTTCACTTTGATTTAGTAGACTTCAAATAATATTTGAAAATTTGTATCATAGAGCCCAATATGGTGACACACGTCTGTAATCCCAGTGATTTTGGAGGCTGAGGAAGGAGGAGCTTAAGTTTGAAGCCAGCCTGGGTAATTTAGAGAGATTCTGTCTGAAAAATTAAAAAGGATTGAGGATATAGCTTACTGGTAGAGTGCCTCTGAGTTCAGTCCCTAGAACACCCCCACCCCACAAACACACACACAGAAAGTTCCCTAAGTCTCTCCATGAACTACTGAGACCAGATCTAAAATATTTTCATGAGAAGATAAATTATCCTGTATGTATTTCATGCAGTACACTCTGAACAGCATTTGAAAAATGAATTCATGACATTTCTGAGCAGAACAGAAAGATAAATAAGAGCACTATGAAAGTCAGATGCATACATATACCTAGTCACACATATTTGGGTGTCAATCATGCTGTTATAACCTAAATAACAGCTGTTTATTGAATCAGTTACAAAGTAATTATTTAAGACTTGAAAACAGGTAAAAACTCTAATTTCTTTAAGATTTAGTTTCCCAAGTAATAAAACCTAACCAATATAAATACAAGAAAATAATTTTGATAGAAAAAAGCAAACCAATGTTTCAGACTTTGTTTCATATCAGTACATTAAAGTTTAAATAACTGTACTAATTAAACCCAATTTAATCACAAACACGATATTATCATTATATTTTTCCTGAGATTTACCTTTTGCAAACCTCTGTGACTTACTTAGACATTCATAACTTGTTTACATCCTTGGTTTTGTTTTCTCATTTTGGACTTTAGCACAAGCATATTACTTTACCAGACAAAATACTTTCTCATTCAGAAACTTTTTTTTATCTTTTAATTTTCGATACTAAAATATATTTCCATACCTATAGTTTTCTTTTATCTCTTTTAGTTTTAGACCCTTTCTTCTGATATCTTGCTATACTTGAATATCAGCAGCAGTGCCTTTTGGCACCTTCAACTTGACTGTTCAGACTCCTTATCATATAACTAAATAAATGTCTATACATACAGAATTTCTTTCATATGTTTTACCCCTGACAGACCAACTTTAACTGTAAGACTGTATAATCATCCAGAAAATCATTTAAAGACCAGAGAGTAACTCTCTTTTAAAGAGGTGGCCATACCTACAGGTGGCCCATTTAGCCACGATCTCTTTTAAGACACTACCAGTAAGATCAATGTAATACATCTTAAAGGGCTAGTAACAGATGTGAAAAACAGATAAACAAGAAAGGATCACCAAAACCAGGGCTGACAGGCAAGAAGATTTAAAACAGAAAAACTTGCACATACAAATTTCCTTCCTTAGCTTGGAGAATGAAAGATACGTGGTGGGTGGAGGCATGGGAGCCATTGCAGCTGGCTCAGGTGCTTTTTCTTTTTATCCTTGTATGCAAAACATACATGAAAGTAGAATCTTAACCCTTAATCATCTTGCTTTTAGTGAAGACCAGAAACAAAGCAATGTTAAACTTTCCATTGAGCAACAATTTATGAAAACCACATTTATAAAGTTTGTCTCATTTATATTAAATCTGATTTACTCATTTTAAACTTGGGTTACCCATAAAAACCAAATTTAGTTAACATTTTAAGTCATCATCTTCTGTTGAAGGAAAATCCTAGAAGAAATGGTCATTGATTACATTTCAATACTTCATAGAAAACAACAGCCTTTATTGTCTGATCATCTGGGAAAAAAATGTGTGGGTTAGTGTTTTAAAGACATCATTATTTTCATTTGTTTACCCAATTTAATTTAAACTTTTGAATCATGTAAATCAAAGGTATTTGGATCCATTTTTTTAATTTTAGTTTATGAACACTCTATATGTTAGTTTTGATACAAAAATACACGTAGACAACACACAGAACAAAAAAAGCAAAGGCCTTGTATCTTTTTAGAACCTATTAGATTAAGAGTCAACCCTTGTAAATCGGCCTCTGAGCAAAGCAGAGAGTTAAAAAAAACAACTTCAATAGCTGGATAAAATAGATCTGATCAAAAATTTTAATTTAGGCATGCAGAATCAAAATCATGAGCTCAAAAGTATGGAATTTAAGAATCAAGCGTCCTAGGAAAAATGATAGGGCCATTAATTATTTCAGTAAACAACATGACAGAATGAGAAAAAGAGACAGATGGAGAGAAGGAAAGAGGGAGAGAAGCCTGAAGTCCAATTAAACAATTTTTTCCCCCTTTAGTCTCAGGCCCCCTCCTGGGTCTTCCCTGTGCATTGGAATGCAAACTTCAGTGCAGTCTGGCCAGGGAAATTGCTGCTTAGGGCTTTCTAACCCTTTTTTCCCCAGTTGATATACAGGCCAGATTTGGATATAGAAAATTATGAAACATTGTCTCCTATTATTTTTGAGGAATGAGGCTATTATATCATGCCCCTTACTGAGACATGCCACTGGTTGTTGGGCTGATCAGGGTTAAGGGAGGATATTTATCAGCTAGTTGTGCCCTTAAAATCTCCTCATAAGGGAAATATTTTCCTGCTGCTTGGTCATTTATTATCCCTGTAACCTGGGGCCCCTGAGATGTGTTATTTGAGGTGGCAGAGGCAGTGGGATTTGAGTTCTCTCCTTCCAGTGACTCAGTGTATGGGACTCGGGAGACTGGCTTCATCAAGAGGAAGGGAGTTTTTTCTTAGGGACCATCCACCTTCCAATTTCCCCATTGCTCATATTTGGGACAGGCCTAGGTGGGGTCTTGGGTTAGGGCAGGCTTTTGCCAAATGTCCAGTCCACTCACATCAGAAACAGGGCCCAGGAGATGTATTAGAGGCTCTAATGGAAACGTAAGCAGCAGTGGCTTTTTAGGCCTATGGATGGCTGAGGCTAGGAGCTGATTTTTTTTTTAAGATGTTTTTCCTTCTCCTGGTTGGCCTCATTTTCCCTATTTTTCAAAGTCTTAAAGGCAGTATCTAGAAAATGCTTCTGGGAAGACTTGGCATCCTCATTTGGTCCCTGGGTAATTTCCTTTATCTTTTTCCAATTTACTTGGGTATGAGTTTTTTGTTTTGTTATGTTTTTTGTTTGTTTTGTTTTTGTTTTTGTTTTGACATTACCTCAAGGAGGCAAGTGACCATATGCTATACCTGATAACCCTGGGGTCTTGAGATTAGTTAGCAGTGGAGCTTTGGGGAGAGGAACCTGAAG
>PVHX01027238.1:0-19673 GCA_004024805.1 Geosciurus inauris | reverse complement strand
AGAAATATATGAGAAGGACTTTATTAGGCAGATTGGATCATGTAATTATGGTAGCTGAGAACTCTTACAACAGATTATTTACAAGGTAGAGACCTTGGGACATTAGCAGTGTGTCTTATTTAGTCCAAATCCAAAGACCTCAGAACCAATAAAAATGATGTTGTAACTCTTAGGACTAAGCCAAAAGGCTGAGGATCCAAGGAACCATTGGTGTAAGTCCTGGAATCCAAAGGCCAGCAAACCAGGAGTGATATTTTTGCAGGGAGGTTGGGGTACTGATAATTGAACACAGAGGTGCTCCACCTCCAAGCTACATCCCTGACCCATTTTATTTTATTTTAACACAAGGTCTCATTATATTGCCAGTGCTGGGCTTGAACTTGTGATCCTCTTGCCTCAGCCTCCTGATTTGCTAAAATGATAGACCTGTGCCACCATGTCTAGTGTGAGCCTGGACTTCTAATGTCGAAGTCAACAAAGGGAAATTGTCCCAGCTCAGAGAGACCAGTTTTCCTGCTGTATTTGTTCTCTCTTGACCCCTAGGCTAATTGAGTGATGCCTGCCAACACTGAAGGTGGATCTTCCCCACTAGGTCCACTCAGACTCACACACTGTTCTTCTCTAACACCCTCACAGGCACACCCAAAATCATGCTTACCAGGGTTCTAGGTATTCATTACGCCTAATGTGATGCAACTATCATGCATGTAATCCCCAAAAGACACTAATCCAGTTTTCAAAATTAAGTTTTCTGTCTCTTAAAAAGCCTTTTGTGGTTTGGGGAATTTGGACTTTCAGGATTTCAAAAGTCAGTATCTTAATCTTTCAGAACTATGATTTGTGGAATTTTCGACATTAGGGATTGTACTGTCTAGAAATTTCAACATTCAAGGTTATGGCATTTAGGATTGTGTCTTTTCAGATTATGATTGGCACCAAAGAATAAAGTCTTTTAAAATAAACAAATCTCTTGGCATGGTGCATGCCTGTAATCCAAATGGCTCGGGAGGCTGAGGTGGGAAAATCACAAGTTCAAAGTCAGCCCCAGCAACTTAGTGAGTTCCTAAGCAGCTTAACAAGACCTTGTCTCAAAAAAAGGGGGTAGCTGTGTATGTGGCTCAGGGGTTAAGCACCCCCTGGGTTCAATCCCTGGTACTAAAAATACAATAATGATAAAATTCTCAGCAAAATACTAGCATACTAAAAGGATTATAGATCATTTGCAATTGGAGTTTATTTCTGGAAATCAGGGATATTTCAACAGATGAAATCCAGTCAAGGAATTATGCCACATTTGTGTAATCAAGAAGAAAAAAAGAATGATTTATTGCTAATAATTAGGCTATGAAAAAAGAGAAAATGCTTAAATAAATAAAATCCGAAAAAATTGAAGAGGAAACATGTCAAAGGATACCACAGAAATACAAATGATCATAAGAGAATGTTATAGAAAAATATGCTGAAAAAATGATAACCTAGAAGAAATGGATAAATTCCAAGAAACATTACAATCTATGAAGAAAAATAATTAAGAAAGAGAAAACCTGAACAGACTAATAAAGAGTAAGGAGATTGAATTAATAAATTGTATTTTAATCCAAGTAAAGCCCAGGACCTGATGGCTTCACTAGTGAATTCTACCAAACATATAAGAAAAAAGTAACACCTATTCTTCTCAAACTTTCTAAAAATGTAAGAGGAGGGAACACTTCCAAACATATTTATAAAGCCACCCTTACCCTGATACCAAAGTCATGCAAGGACACAAAAATAAGAGACCAAAAGCCCCTATGATCATAAATGCAGTAATACTCAACAAAACACTAAAACACCAAATTCAACAGCACATTAAGAGGATTACTCACCAAGATCAAGTGAGTTTTATCTCTGGAATACAAGAATGGTTCAACTTATACAAATCAACACATGACATACCACATAGACACAATGAAGCATAAAATCATTTATTCATCTCATTAGATGCAGAAAAAACGTGACAAAATTCAATATCCTTTTATGATTAAAATTTTTAACAAACTACCTAAGGGAAGTATATCCCTCAGCACAATAAAAGTCATATGTGACAAGTATTCAATATTTCAATATTTTAAGTGAAAACTTAAAAGCTTTTTCCTTTAAGATCAAGAATAACACAAATATGTCCACTCTCATTAATTTTATGAAATATAGTACTAGAAGCCCTCGCTAGAACATTTAAGCAAGAAAACTAAATAAAGGGCATCCAAGTAGGAAAGAAAATAATGAAATTATGTCTGGTCCCTAATCATGTATGCAATATAGTAAAACCTAAATGCTCCACCAAAGAAATATTAGAACTAATGGATGAATTCTGTATAATTGTAGAATATAAAATCAACAAACAGCATACACAAATTGGTAGCATTTCTATACAATAATAATGAACTATATGAAAAAAATGCAAGCAAAAAATCTCATTTGAAATACCTACAAATATAATAATAAGATACTGAGGAATAAATGTAACCAAAGATGTGAAAGGTATGTACATTGAAAACTATGAAACACTAACAAAAATGAATAATGCACAAATAGATATTCCATGTTTGTGGATAATAATAATTAACAGTGTGGAGCTGGGGCTGTAGCTCAGTGGTAGAGTGCTTGCCTAGCATGCGTGAGGCACTGGGTTCGATCCTCAGCACCACATATAAATAATAAATGAATAAAATAAAGATCCATTAACAACTAAAAAATATTTTAAAAAAAGAATAATTAACAGTATAAAATGTCCATATAACAAAGTGATCTACAGATTTAGTATTTCAATATCATTTTATTGTTGCTTTTTAGTTGTAGATGGACACAATATCTTCATTTTCTTTATTTTTTCATATAGTGTTGGGGATCAAACCCAGTGCCCAGTGCATCACATGTGCTAGGCAAGTACTCTACCACTGAGCTACAGCTCTAGGCCCCTGTATATATATATATATATATATATATTTTTTTTTTCAGTACCAGAGATTGAACTCAGGGACACTCAACCATTGAGCCACATCCCTAGCCCTTTTTTGTATTTTATTTACAGACAGGGTCTCACTGAGTTGCTTAGTGCCTCACCCTTGCTGAGGCTGGCTTTGACTTCCTGATACTCCTGCCTCAGCCTTCTGAGCCACTGGGATTACAGGTGTGTGCCACCATGCCTGGCCCCTGTATAATTTTGTTTGGTTTTTATTATTTTTTATTTTATTTTTTTAATTTGTTCTAATTAGTTATACATGACAATAGAATGCATTTTGACATATTGTACAAATGGAGCACAATTTCTCATTCTTCTGACTGTACATGGTGCAGAGTCACACCAGTAGTGTAGTCATACATGTATATAGGGCAATATTGTCTGTCTCATTCTACCATCATTCCCATCCCCACAGCTCCATCCCTCCCTCACTCCCCTCTGCACAATCCAAAGTTCCTTCATTCTTCCCTACCTCCCCTACTATGGATCAGCATCTGCTTATCAGAGAAAACATTTGGCCTTTGGCGTTTTGGGAATTGGCTTATTTCACTAGGCATGATATTCTCTAGTTCCATCCATTTACCTGCAAATGCCATATCATTCCTCTTTAAGACTGAGTAATATTCCATTGTTATACATATCACATTTTCTTTATCCATTAATCTGTTGAAGGACATCTAGGTTGGTTCCATAGTTTAGCTATTGTGAATTGAACTGCTAAATAAACATTGATGTGGCTGTGTCACTGTATTATGCTGATTTTTTCCTTTGCAGTATGTCCTTTGGGTATAAACCAAGGAGTAGGATAGCAAATGGTGGTTCCATCCCAAGTTTTCTGAGGAAGCTCCATACTGCTTTTCATGGAAATTGCACCAATTTGCAGTTGCACCAGCAATGTATGCATGTACATTTTTCCCCACATCCTCACTACCACTTATTATTGCTTATATTCTTGATAATTGCCATTCTGACTGGAGTGTGATGAAATCTTAGTTTTGATTTGCATTTCTCTAATTGCTAGAGATGATAAACATGTTTTCATGTGTGTGTTGATTGGCTGTATTTCTTCTATGAAGTGTATGTTCAGTTCCTTAGCCCATTTATTGAGTGGGTTATTTGTTTTTTGATGTTAAGTTTTTTGAGTTCTTTATATATCCTGGAGATTAGTGCTCTATCTGAGGTGGGGGTAGTAAAGATTTTCTCTCATTCTGTAGGCTCTCTCTTCACATAATTGTCTCCTTTGCTGAGAAAAAGATTTTTAGTTTGAATCTATCCCATTTATTGATTCTTAATTTTATTTCTTGCATCCTAGGAGTATTGTTAAGGAAGTCAGGTCCTAAGCTGACATGATGAAGATTTGGACCTACCTTTTCTTCTGTTAGGTATAGGGTCTCAGTTCTAGTGCCCAAATCTTTGATCCACTTTGAGTTGATTTTTGTGCAGGGTGAGAGATAGGGGCTTAATATCATTTTTCTACATATGAATTTCCAGTTTGCTGAACACCACTTGTTGAATAGGCTATCTTTTCTCCAATACATGTTTTTGGTGCCTTTGTCTAGTATGAGATAAACATATTTATGTGGGTTTGTCTCTGTGTCTTCTATTCTGTACATGTCTATTTTGGTGTCAATACCATGCCATCTTTGTTACTATAGTTTTGTAGTAAAGTTTAAGGTCTGGTATTGTGATGTCTCCTGCTTCACTGTTCTTGCTAAGGATTGCTTTGGCTATTCTGGGTCTTTTATTTTTTCAAATGAATTTAATGATTGCTTTTTTTTAGTTCTATGAAGAATGTCATTGGGATTTTAATAGGGATTGCATTAAATCTGTATAACAGTTTTGGCAGTATGGCCATTTTGGCAATAATAATTATGTCTATCCAAGAACATGGAAGATCTTTCCATCTTCTAAGATCTTCTTCAATTTCTTTCTTTAGTGTTCTGTAGATTTCATTGTAGAGGTCTTTCACCTCTTTTGTTAGATTGATTCTCAAGTTTTGTTTGTTTGTTTGTTTTGAGGCTATTGTGGATGGGATAGTTTTCCAAATTTTTCTTGTAGTGGATTCATCACTGATGTATAGAAATACATTTGATTTATGGGTGTTGATTTTATATCCTGCTACTTTGCTCATTTTATTTTTTAGTTCTAGAAGTTTTCTGGTGAAATTTTTTATATCTTCTAAATATAGAATCATGTTGTTGGCAAATACTGATAGTTTAAGTTCTTCTTTTCCTATTCATATGCCTTTAATTTCTTTCATCTGTCTGATTGCTCTGGCTAGGACTCTGTTGAATAGAAGTGGTGATAGATGGCATCCCTGCCTTATTCCAGTTCTTAGAGGGAATGCTTTTAATTTTTCTCCATTTAGAATAATGTTGGCCTTGGGCTTATCATAGATAGCTTTTACAATGTTGAGGTATATTCCTGCTATCCCTAGTTTTTCTTGTGTTTTGAATATGAAAGGGTGCTGTGTTTTGTCAAATGCTTTTTCTGTATCTATTGAGATAATCATGTGATTCTTGTCTTTAAGTCTATTAATGTGATGGATTACATTTATTGATTTCCATATGTTGAACCAACCTTACATCTCTGGGATGAACCCCATTTGATCATAGTACACTACTTTTTAAATATGTTTTTGTATGCAATTTTCCACAATTTTATTGAGATTTTTTGTGTCTGTGTTCATCAGGGATATAAGCTTTCTTTCCTTGATGTGTCTTTGTCTGGTTTTGATATTAGGGTGACAGTAGCTTTATAGAAAGAGTTTGGAAGGGTTCCCTCCTTTTCCATTTCATGGAATAATTTGAAGAGTATTGGTATTAATTCTTCTCTGAAGTTCTTGTAGAACTTGGCTGAGAATCTCTCTGGTCCTGGACTTTTCTTGGTTGGCAGGCTTTTGATGGTATCTTCAATTCCATTGCTTGAAATTTATCTGTTTAAATTGTGTATAGTTCTCCTGATTCAGTTTGGGTAGATCATATGTCTATAAATTTGTCAATGTCTTCAAGATTTCTATTTTATTTGAGTATAAATTTTCAAAATATTTTCTAGTCATCTTCTGTATTATGGTAGTGTCCATCATATTTCCTTTTCATCACGAATTTTGGTAATTTGAGTTTTCTCTTTCTCGTTGTTAGTGTAGCTAAGAGTTTATCTTTTTTTTTTTCCCAAACAACCAAATTTCCATTTTGTCAATTTTTCAAATTGTTTCTTTTGTTTAAATTTCATTGATTTCAGCTGGTTTTAATTATTTCCTGCCTTCTACTGCTTTTGGTGTTGATTTGTTCTTCTTTTTCTAGGGCTTTGAGATGTAATATTAGGTCATTTATTTCTTGACTTTTTATTCTTTTAATGAATGAGCTCAATGCAATGAACTTTCCTGTTAGCACTGCCTTCATAGTGACCCAGAGATTTTGATATATTGTATCAGTTCTCATTTACCTCTAAGTATTTTTTAAATTTCCTCCCTGATTTCTTCTGCTATCCATTCATCATTCAATAGCATGCTATTTAGTCTCCACATGTTGGAGTAGCTTCTATTTTTTATTTTATCATTGCTTTCTAGTTTCATTCCATTATGATCTGATGAATGCAGGGTAGTATTTCTATTTTTTGTATTTTCTGAGAGTTGCTTTGTGGCATATCATATGGTCTATTTTAGAGAAGGATCCATGTGCTGCTGAGAAGAAAGTATATTTGCTTTATGATGGATGAAATACTCTATATATGTTTGTTAAGTCTAAATCATTGATTATATTATTTAGTTCTATAGTTTCTTTGTTTAGTTTTTGTTTGGAAGATCTATCCAGTGGTGAGTGGTGTGTTAAACTCACTCGGTATTACTGTGTTGTGGTCTATTTGATTCTTGAAATTTAGAAGGGTTTGTTTGATGTTTGTAGATGCTCCATTGTTTGAGGAATATATATTTATAATTGTTATGTCTTGCTGATGTATGATTCCCTTAAGTGGTATGAAATGTCCTTCTTTATCCCTTCTGACTAACTTTGGTTTGAAGTCCACTTTGTCTGATATGAGGATGGAAACCCCTGTTTGTTTACACAGACCATGTGAGTGATGTTTTTCCCCAACATTTCATTTTCAGTCTGTGGATGTCTTTTCCTAGGAGATGAGACTCTTGAAGACAGCATATTGTTGGGTCTTTCTTTTAATCCAATCTGCCAGTCTATGTACTTTTATTGAGTTTAAGCCATTAACATGCAGGGTTATTATTGAGATATGATTTGTATTCCTGGTCATTTTGGTTTATTTTTGGTTTTTAATTTGACTTAGTTTCTCCTTTTATTGGCCTTTCCTTTAGTGTAGTTCCTCTTCTTGCTGGTTTTTATTGTTTTTTTTTTCATTTCCTCCTCATGTAATATTTTGCTGAGAATGTTCTATAGTGCAGACTTTCTAGCTGTGAATTCTTTTAGCTTTTGTTTATCATGGAAGGCTTTTATTGCATCTTCAAATATGAAGGTTAATTTTGCTGGATATAAAATTCTTGGTTGGCATCCATTTTCTTTCAGAGCTTAATATATATTATTCCAGGACCTCCTGGCGTTGAGGGTTTCAGTTGAGAAATCAGCTGAAATACGAATTGGTTTTCTCTCCTATCCTTTAACATTCTATCCTTATTCTGTATGTTAGTCATTCTCATTATAATGTGCCTTGGTGTGGGTTTGGGGTCCTGTAAACCTCTTGTAGTTAATTTTCCATTTCATTTTTTAGATTTGGGAAATTTTCTGATATTATGTCATTAAAAAGATTGTGCATTCCTTTGGTTTGTATCTCTGTGTCTTTGTCTATTCCAATAAATCTTAAATTTGGTCTTTTCATGTTATCCCATATTTCTTGGAAGTTCTGTTCATGGTTTCTTACCATCTTCTCTGTGTGGTCAACTTTATTTTCAAGAGTATGTATTTTGTCTTCATTGCATGAGGGTCTGTCTTCTAAGTGGTCTAGTCTGTTGGTGATACTTCCCATTAAATTTTTAATTTGGTTTATCATTTCCTTCATTTCAAGGATTTCTTCTTGATTCCTTTTTATAATCTCTGCCTCTTTATTGAAGTGATCTTTCACTTCTTGTATTTTCTCTCTGATACCATCCTTTATTTCAAAGATCAATCTAACTATGTACCTTCTAAATTCCTTCTCTGACATTTCTTTTATGTTGTCTATGGATTCTATTGTTGGAACATCTTGGTTTGTTTGAGGTGCTTTGTTCCCTTGTTTTTTTCATGTTGTTTGTGTGTCTTCCCATCTAGTGATATGGACCTGAGGCAGTATATTTTCTATCCTGTAGTCTTATAGTGCCCCTAAAGGCCTCCAGCACCTCACCTTTAAGGGGAGACCAATATTAACAGCACCCACTTCAAACAATGTACAACCTTAAACCAAATAGCTCCTACTGAGGCATCTACAGTTTTATCATAATAAACAAATGATGTGTTCAGTTACTGTCTACAGTATAAACAGTAGTTTGCCAAAAGGGTTTATTATTTCAAATGATGGACAATGAGAGAACAGAAGTAGGGTAAGATGTGATGTTTATGAGGGAGAAGGAGAGTACATAGAGGTAAAAATTTATAGTAAGAGTGAGGGAGGGATTAATAGAAGTTGGCTGTTAGTATGAGAACTGAGAAAGAGAATCCAGGGAGACAGATAGGGGAGAGAAAAAATATATACAGATTTATTTAAAGTAAAAATATAGGAATACATAACAAAACTGTAATATACTGTTCCGACATCCTATTACTCAATAAATTCATGCATGAAAAATATTTGGACTCAAAGATGGTAGAGATATGAGAGAAGGCAAAATAAAAAGGAAAGTCTCAATGGAAAATTGAATGGTCACTTCAGTTGTCTTTCAAAAATGTTCTCAGCTTCCCTTCTGCACAGATAGGTGGGGTTGTCTGAAGTTTGATGGTAGCTCCAGTTCAGTGGGTGCCAGACTGCTTGGGTGGGCGAGTGATAGCAAGGTGCTTTCACACCCTTTTCCAGTCTCCCACCTGTTGTAGCCAGCCCCTTGTATCCCCATGCACTTCAGGACTCACTGAGCAGGTAGGGCCCATTTTTCTCCAGTTTCTCCAACCTGTGCTTCCCCCAGGGAACTTCCCCTAATTTCTGGCTTTCCACAGGATTGCCAGACCCAAATTGTCCCAACAAGCCCAGCTACAATATGATGGACCTGGGTGTCAGCTTCCCCAGGCTCTGCCTTGCCGCATCCCAAGATCTCAATGCTGTTTCAATTTGCAGAGAGCCCACCAAGGATGCGCTCACATAAAGGAGCGACCTTGCAAAGGGGCAGCCAGGTGGTGGCCACTAGCACACCCAGCAAGAAGACCTTAGGTACAACCAGACCTGCAGATACCCCAACAATATATCTCCAGGCCCTGGCCAGTGTCCTCAGACTGAGCCACACCTGGAGATGGCAGCGGTGGTGGTGGTGGCAAACTTGCAGGCCCTGGCCGGTGTCCCAAGATGGCAGTGGCTGCGTGTAACCAAATCTTCAGGTACTGTGATGATGGATTTCCAGGCATTAGCAGGCAATGGGCAATCTGCTGGCAGTCTACCAGCTAATAGCAGGTGGTCAGCAGGTGGACATCAGGCAGCGGGCAATAGGCAGGCAAGAGGTGGGCAAATAGCAGATGATAGGCAGTGGTAAGTGAGCAATCTGCGCTCAAAAGTCAGGCAATATACGGGCAGTGGGCAGCAATAGCAGTTGAGGATTGGTGGGCAGGAATGGCTGCTTCGCAGAGAAACAGTATTACCTCTGCTTGAACTTCAAGTCACAGAGCCACAAGGAATGCACCCTCTCTCTAGTTTACCATCTTGGATCTCCCTCTGTATCATTTTCAATAAATAGAAAAACAGTCCTAAAATTTTTAAGGAACAACAGAAGACTCCAAATAGCCAAAACACTCTTTGGGAAAATGACAAGATGATTTAAATATAAAATATGAAACTGTAGAACTACTAGAAGAAAACATAGAGAAATATCCATTACATTAATGTGAGCAATTATTTTTTAATTGTCTCCAAAAGCACAGGGAACAAAAGCAAAAATAGGTAAATGGGATTTTATCAAATTTAAAAGCTTCCACACTGCAAAGGAAACAACAAAATGAAGAGACAAGCTACAGATTGGGCGAAAATATTTGCAAATCATATGTATGATAGAAATTAATATCCAAAATACATAAGTAATTCAAATAACTCAAAGCAAGAAAACAGCCAGGTGCAGTGGTGCAAACTGGCAATCCCTCATGATTGGGGAGGCAGAGACAGGAGGATCACAAGTCCATGGCCAGCCTCAGCAACTTAGGCCCTAAACAACTTAGGGAGACTCTGTCTCAAAATAAAAAAATAAAATAAAATAAAATAAAAGCTGTGTATGTAGCTCAGTGGCAAAATGCTCCCAGGTTCAGTCCCCAGTACAAAAAATAAGAGAGAGACATCAAGAAAACAAATAATCTAGCTGGGCTGGGTGGAGCTCGCCTGTAATCCCAGAAGCTTGGAGGCTGAGGCAGAAGCACTGTGAGTTCAAAGCCAGCCTCAGCAAAAGCAAGGTGCTAAGCAACTCAGTGAGACCCTGTCTCCAAATAAAATACAAAATAGGGCTGGGGATGTGGCCCAGTGGCCAAATGCCCCTGAGTTCAATTCCTAGTACCCCTAAAAAAATAATAATAATAATCTGACTTTTTAAATGGACAAAGCATCTGAATAGATTTTTTTGGGGGGCACTAGAGATTGAACTCAGGGGTAGTTGACCACTAAGCCATATTCCCAGCCCTATTTTGTATTTCATGTAGATACAAGATCTCACTGAGTTGCTTGGAACCTCACTTTTGCTGAAGCTGGATTTGAACTTATGATCCTCCTGCCTCAGCCTCCTGAGCCACTGGGATTACAGGTGTGCACCACTGCGCCTGGCTAAATAGATTTTTTTCTTAAAAGAAGACATACAAATGGCCAAGAGATATATGAAAAATGTTCAATATCATTATTCATCAGTGGAATACAATTAAACCTACAATGAGTTATCATCTCATACCTGTTAGAATGGCCATTACAAAAATGACACAAGATAAAAGTGTTAGGATGTAGAGAAAAGAGAGTCCTTCTACACTATTGGTAGAAATGTAAATTAGTACAATCATTGTGAAAAACTATGAATGCTCCACAGAAAACTAAATATAGAGTTGCCATGTAATCCAGCAATACATGGCAATATTCAAAGGAATATTATATTCAAAGGAATTGAAATTTGAATGTCCAAGACATCTGCACTCATAATTTTATTGCAGTATTTTTGTAATAGTCAAATAAATATGTGATCATCCTGTTCCATCAAGCAACAAATGCATTATGAGGTTGTAGTTTAAGTACACAAAGGAGTACAATTTGGCCTTTAATGAAAAGGAAATTCTATCATTTCTGACAACATAGTTGAATGTGAAGTGCATTTTGGAAATGATACATCAAATAAGGGTTTGTATTCTGTCTATTCTGAATGTTTATTCAAGTGAAGCACTTGAATAGATATTTATTCAAAGGAGTTACGAGTTCAAGTCTACAACAATGGCTAAAGGTTAAAAATTTTAAAACAATATAGAAAATGTTGGTGAGGATGTTGAGAAATTGGAACATTTGTGCATTGATTGTGGAAATATAAAATGGTATAAGCACCATGGAAATATTTAGGCAGCTTCTCATAAGGTTAAATATAGAACTACTATTGACCCAGAAATTCCACACTAAAGGAATTAAAAGCAGGGACTTGAACAGAAATTTTTACACTAGTATTCATAGCATCATTATTCACAATAGCCAAAAGAATGTCCATTACTGGATGAATAGATGAACAAAATAGAGTACATATGTACAATGGAACATTATTTAGCCATAAGTTGAATGAAATTTTGATCTATGCTACAACATGAATTGATCTTGAAGATATTATGCTTAGTGAAATTAGGCAGACACAGAAGAACAATATAATTCCACTTATATGAGGTACCTAGAGTAAGTGAATTTATAGAGACAAAGTAGAATAGTGGTTACCCATGGGTGGGAGATAAGGTATAATGAATATTGTTTAATGGTTATAGAGTTTTTGTTCAGAATGATTCAAAAGTTTTGAATATATACAGTGTTGATGGTTCTACAACACTGTGGATGTTTTCAGTTTTATTTTTTTTCAAATTTACAGATATTTAAAATAATACACATTATATTCATGTATAATATCATCACAGTTTTTAAAATGGCATTGGTCAAGTGATAACCTGTTTGAAGAAAAAATACTCTAACATATATCCCACCACAATAAATTTCACTTGATTCATGTAAATACACATTTGAAATCAGAAGTACTAAGAGAATATATTAGGTATTCATTGTTATTTATATTCTGGAAGAGAGAAAATGTTATTTTTTGTTAAATATAAATCAATAGGACATTTAAAGGATTGATAGATGATTAATAATATTAATATGATTTATAATGCCATAAACATTGAAAGAAGAATGAAGAATTCATTTATTTATAAAAATCCTAAGATATCCACTAAAAGGCATTAAAATTAATAAAAAATTCAGTGAAGTTATACAAAATATTAATATACAAAAATCCATTTTATTTCTCTAGTGGTAATGATCAACTCAATAATGAAAAAATTAAAGCAACTACAATAGCAATGAAAAGAGTTCTAAAAACTGAGGAAAAAGTTTTACCTAGAAAGTGTAATATTTGTACACCAAAAACTGCAAAACTTTGTTGAAAGATATTTAAGAACACTTAAATAAATGGAAAGGTATCCTGTGTTCATGGATTGGAAGACTTCGTATTAAGATATCAATACCAGCAAAAGTACTTTTATCTACAGATCTAATATAATTCTTACCAAATTCCTGCTGCTTTTTTGTAGAAATTTGCAAGGTGCTCTTAAAATTTACCTGGAAATGCAAGAGATCCACAATATCCAAAATAAAAATGTCCAATTGGAAGACTCATTATCCAATTTCACTGTAATCCCTACTCTGTGGTACTGATTTAGGTGTGACATAAATATGAATGTAATAGAGTTGAGAGTCCAGAAGTAAATACGTATATTGAATTTTGGTAGGGTGATGAGAGCCATGCAATGGGGTAAGAATTGTCTTTTTAACAAATAGTATTGGGCCAATTGCTTAGGCACATGCAAAAAATTAATTTGCTGGGTGTAGTGGCTCAGGCCTATAATCCCAGTGGCTCTGGAGGCTGAGGCAGGAGGACTGCGAGTTGAGAGCCAGCTTCAGCAAAAAAAAACCAAGGTGCTAAGTAACTCAGTGAGACTCTGTCTCTAAATAAAATACAAAATAGGACTGGGGATGTGGCTCAGAGGTTGAGTGCCCCTGAGTTCAATCCCCGGTACCTACTCCCCCAAAAAAGAATTAATTTGGCTCCCTATCTCACACCATATATAAAAATTAACTCTGGATCAGGCATGGTGGCACATACCTGTAATCCCAGCTACTCAAGAGGCCAAGGCAGGATGATTACAAGTTTGAAGCCAGCCTGGGCCACTTAGTGAGATCCTGTCTCAAAATGAAAGTTTAAAAACGGCTGGGATGCAGCTCAGTGATAGAATACTTGCCTAGCATGAGCAAAGCCCTGGGTTTGATCTGCAAGGAATAAACAGCAAAAATTTTTCTCTCGTATGAAAACATCTATCTCCCATTACACTTTTTTGGTAAAACTTATTCCTCAGTTATAACATAAAAAAACCTTGGAATTGATCAAGACCTAAGTGAAGGAGCTAATATATAAAACTCTTATAAGGAAACACAGATATAAATCTTCTGATCTTATACTAGGTGATAGTTTCTTAAATTTGACACCAAAGCACAAGCAACAAAGGGAAAAATGGGCAAACTGGACATTTTCAAATTTTAAAACTTCTGTGCTTCAAAGTACATGAGACAGTGAAAAGTCAACTTAGAGAATGAAAATGTATTTGAAATCATATATTTGGGAATTAAAATGTATACAAACTATTTCAACTTAAAAGAATAACTCAGTGATAAGAAGACAAGCCAATAGTAAATTGATTTAAAGATACGAATAGATACTCCTCCAAAGAAAATGTAAAAAATGTGAATAAGGACATGAAAAAATGCTCAACATAATCAGCTAGCAAGGAAATGCAAATCAAACCCATAATTAGATACCTCTTCACACCCACTGAGCTATCTATAATGCAAAGGCACATAGTAAAAAAATGTTGGCAAAGATATGAAAATATTGGAATCCTTATATACTGTTGGTGGGAATGTAAAATTTTGCTGCTGTTTGGAAAACAGTCTGGCAGTTCTTCAAAGGGTGACCATATGTCCCAGCAATTACACTCCTAGGCATTTTAAGAGAGATGAAAACATACGATGTCTACACAAAATGTTGTACACACATGTTCACAGAGGGTGCTATTCATAATAGACAATAAGGAAAAGCAACCCAAGTGTCCTTTAGTTGATAAATGGATGAATAAAATGTGTAATATTCATAAAATGGCAAATTTTCAGGAATAAAAAGCAATAAAATACTGATAAATACTACAACATGGAACAACATTGAAAACATTGTTAAATGAAATAAGAAAATCATAAAGGTCCACTGTAGTAATTTTCTATACTTTTAGCTCACTCTAGCATCCATCCATGTTAGATATAAGGTCAACTTTCTTATACCAAGAGCAAGGTTTTAGTCACCAAGTACTCTGTTTTTGTCCATTTCTTCAATATAGTTGATCCAGATATCATTCTTACACAACTGCATTCTGGTAACCACCTCCTTCTGAAACAGACATAACCTTCTTGACTTGCCCCACTGACCTTCATACCCACAATTACTTTGAAATTATGCCACAGTGATTACCCTTTAATCAAAGCATGACTTCCTTAAATTTGTGCTTACTTAATTTAAATTCACCAGTTTGAACTACCCAAGGGAAACCTATTTGGATAATGTTTTTGATCCCAATAACTTCCCACTCTTTGGTTGAGCATCCTGTAGTCTTTGAACTTCCCAGTGGCCCTCTTAGGCACTACTCTTTTGTGGATCTAATTAAAAAATGCTTCTTTTGTTTCATGTTTTTTGTTGTGCCACCTTCTTTGTATCTCACCTGACCAATGTATCCAAATGTAACTCTCCTTCTGGTCAAGACTGACCTTAAAAGTGGCTATCTTTGGGGCTGGGATTGTAGTTCAGTAGTAGAGCGCTTGCCTCACATGCGTGAGGCCCTGAGTTTGATCCTCAGCACCACATACAAAGCAATAAAATAAAGACATTGTGTCCATCTACAACTAAAAAAAATATTTTTTAAAAAAGTGGCTATCTTGGTAAGAATAAACTATACAGGTCAGACAGAAGCCATAGAGCATCTTCTAATATAAACAGTTTCTTGTGAGAGAGACATCTGGTCACATTATGTGTTATGCTAGGATAAAGAAATATCCCATAAAAGGCACAATATAAACATCCATAACTACCATAACTACCTGAGCCTTTTCAGAGCAGAGAAAGAATTTGGAGCCAGCCTCCAGAAAGAGAACTTAAGACCAAATTAGAAAAAAATAACAAAAATCACAACAATTTCAAAGTGTATGATTCCATATATGTGAAGTGTCAATAAAAGACCAATTCATACAGAAAATACATTAGTTTTTGCCTCTGGTTTGGAAGGAGGGGCAGTGTAGTCTGATAGCTAAGGAATATGGAGTATTTTAGGCTAATGAAAAAATTCCAAAATTGATTTAAGTGTTGAATGCACAACTCTGTGAATATATGACAAGCCACTGAATTGTACAGTTCAAATTGGTGAATTGTATTTTAATAAAGGTTTTTTAAAATATGATAAACAAGTAAAAAATGGCAAATACTGTAAACACTCTTATAAGAAGGCAGTCAATAGGCTATGTTTCTGAATTTACAAATAGTTTAAATCAAAGGTGTAAATAATCCACTGGAAAGATGAGTTAGTAAATAGTTCACAGGAAATGACACAGGTTTGCTCAGTGAAAAGATCTGGGACTTTTGTTAGTTATTAAAATTGTTTACCAAGATTTTCTGCTGTCCAGGTTCCAAACACATAGACTTGCACTTCCACACATCTTTTGAACATAGTTATGTCCATGTAACTTGTTTCAGTCAATGAAATGGAGCAGAAAGATTTTGTCTGTTCTTGGAGGTAATATTTAACAGATACTAAGATTTCTCATTATCTGTCTTTTCTTATACATGGTAACCAGCAATGTTCCAGATATTAACTGTTCCATCATTTTAGTTCTAGTGAGGAAAGCCCTCAATGGACACGTGTTGGATATGTAATATGGACACGAAATATATTTTTGTCATTTTAAGTTACTGAGATTTTGGGGACTTTTTTTTACTGCAATGCAATGTAGCACATACTGACTTACAAGCTCATTCAAAATTGTACAACATATTAAAATAATAATACTGCATTTTTACACATCACACTGATAATAATTTTAATTGGATAATTTCCACTGCTGAAAAGATGTTTCTGAAATGAACACTTTAAATTTTAGATGTTACATTCCTTTTTTAATTTATAAAGTATATATATATATATATATTTATAGTGTACAACATTATGTTTTGATGTATACATTGTGGAATGTCTAAATTCAGCTAATTAACATATTTATTCCATCTCATGAGTTTGTCATAAATTAACAGAGCCCCTTTATTCATATATTTAGATCATATCTATTTTTTCCTATCTTAAACTACTCTGCAAGGAACATCCCTGTAGGAAATTTCTGGTACTAATTGGTACATTTCACTTATGTATTTTTATTTGTGACAGCCCAAGAAGAATTTTGTCCTCTTTTTGTCTCCTCCTGGGTGCATTCCAGAATGTTGAGAACAAACCTTAAAAATCTGTGGGTTGTATGGGTGTTTGTGTATGCTGCTGCTGGATCATGTCTCTGCTTATTCATTTCCATTTACACTCTGAATGCGTAATTTCTATGGTGTTTTCTTTTCTAAAGTCAACCCCTAAATGAAACTATAGCAGAGGGTTACTATCCTTGTAGTTAAATTGATTTTCACATCCTTAGCTAATTCCTAAGGGAAAACTAAAAGTAGAATACCTAGTTAAAATAATCTCTTTTAAATAATGCTCAGTTGTAAAAATAAAAATTACCCCTTCTATCACTTTCTTTACAGTGGCACAGCAACTAACACTTAGCCAGTGATCAACTCAAGTACCTGAACATTGAAATAGAATATTTAATGGAGTCTTCAGAGACTTGAGAAAAATAGTTATCAAGATATATTCAAGTAGTATAAATTTTAAAAGTCAGAAACTGTAGGTTGAGCTGAAATATATAAAGAGCATGGAAGTGGACACTCTCAAACTAACAATAAGTAAAAGCTAAACAAACCAAAAATAAATAATTTTTCTTAGACCCTTCAGAGAACTAAGGTCATAGGACAAATCACTACCAAAAAATCTGGAGAAATGTTTGAATTCAGAGTCAAAATTCAGATCTGCTTGCTTGGAACAAAGTCTACTGTAGCCCTAAATTTTGATGAATCACTTGAGGCTGAATATGGAACAGCAGGAGAGAAATTTTGAAAGTCAATCTTCCAAGGATTTTTAGGAAACCAACTCAGTTCTCATGGTGAAGAGCTAAGAAATATCTCTTGTGGACTTGACAAAGCAAGAACTGTAAACATTTTTAAGTACACCCAGAGTATCCTTCATAACATCTGACTGCTCTTAAGAGACAGACTAACAAAACATTATTCCACCTGGGGAATGAAATTCTTCAATTCCAATCCCATCCAGCATTCCTGATTCACCTTGGGAGGATAAAAGGTAAGACATATTTGTGAGGTCACAGACCAGAGGAAAGTATCCAATTATAGCCACCTCTAAACTTCCTGTCTCACCTAAGAAGGTAAAAAAAAAAAACAACTGAGAAGTACTTGTAAAGGTCACACACCAGGGGCAAAAGCTCACTAATACACCACAACCTAATAGTAGAACCATAGAATGCCTTTTCTTATCCCTACATCTTTCTGCCTATCAAGTTCCCGGTATCATAGCAGGATACTGTATCTGAAAGAACTACAAATATCAGACTTTATTTTAAAGAAGTATGGGGAAACCCAAAGACAGAAGCATAGACAAAGATGTTGGAACAAAATTTTGCTACGTCATAAAATAAACACAGCCTAATTACTATTAAGACTAAAGGCCTATTTACCTCAGTTTCTTGTACTTAGTTCATCATGCTGGTCTTTCAACAGCAATAACCAAAAAAAGGCAAACCAAGAGACATTAAAACAGTATTAAGTGATAGAGCAAGGGTCAGAAGTACATTCATACATGATAGAGATTTTGGAATTATCTGACTGGGAATTTAAAACAACTATGATTATCATACTAAGGGTCCTAATGGAAATGGTGGACAATAAGAGCAGAGAAGTAATGTAAGCAAAGATGGGAAACTCAATGAAAGAATCAAAAGGAAATGCTACGAAGTCTAAAAAAAAACTACAACAGAAATGAAGAATGCTTTTGGTGGGTTCCTCAATAGATTGGATGTGCTGCATATAGAATGAGGAAGTTTTACCAAAAAATGAATAGAAATTTCCAAAACAGATTACAAAGTAGTAAAACAAGGCAGAAGATACAACTAGAGGGGAATTCCAAAAGATGTAACATACACATAATAGGAATACCAAAAAGAACATAACAGAGGAAATATTTAAAGTAATAATTGGCTGAGTATTTTCCAAAATTAATAGCACAACTGCACTATAGATCTAGGAAATTCAGAGAATATGAAGCAGGATAAAAACCAGAAAATCTGCACCTAGGTATATTATATTCAGATTGCAAAATTCAAAGACAGAAAAATTGAAAGAAACCACAGAAAACAATCACATTACCTACATAGGAGGAGGGATAAAACAATTACTTTCAAATTCATCTTCAGGAACTATGAAGCAAGAATAATATGGAGTGAAATATTTAAGGCAATGGAGAAAACAGAAACAACACAGAATCATTTATCCAATGAAATTATTGTCCCAAAGTGAAGAAGAAATATATATATTCTCAGATAAATAAAATATGAGAGAATTTATCCCTGATAGACCTGCCCTTCAGGAAATGTTAATAACATTCTTCAGAGAGCAAAAAAAAATTGTATAGATTGGAAACTGAGATATACATAAAGAAAGTAAAAATATAGTGAAGGAATACATGAAGGTAAAATAGAATCTTGTATTTTTATTCTTAATTGATTTAACACAACAATTTATCCAAAATAATATTAGCACAATATATGTGATGATTATAAATAAATGAAATAAATGTTAGCAATATTATAAGGGATGGGAAGGAGGAATTGGAAACACTATCAAAAAGTACTTTTCTCAAGACAAATTTTAAATATTCTGAAAAATATTAAAATACAATTTATTAAATGTGTCAGATGCATCAAAACAGTGCTTAAACAAAAATTTACAACACTTAATTAATATATTGGAAAAAAGGTTATCTAAAATCAGTAATCCAACATTCTACTTCAGAAACTAGACAAAGAGCAATTTAAATCAAAAGTAAACAGAATAAAATAAATAACA
>PVHX01027237.1:0-19673 GCA_004024805.1 Geosciurus inauris | reverse complement strand
ATTTTTTCATATTTAATTTATTTATTTGTTCTATTTAGGCTTACATGATAACAGAGTGCAATTTGATTCATTGTACATAGATAGAGGATAACATATCAATTCTCTAGTTGTAAGTTGTATAGAATCACAACATATATGCAGTCATACATAAAGTTAGGGCTATGATGACCATCATATTCCACCACCTTTACTGTCCCCATGCTCCCTCCCCTCTTACACCTCTGTGAACAGAGACCCACCATTGTTCCCATGTCCTTCCCTCCATTATGGATCAGCATCAACTTATCAATGAGTACATTCGGCATTTGGTTTTCTGAGATTGGCTTACTTCATTTAGCATGATATTCTCCAACTCCATCCATTTACCTGCAAATGCAATAATTTTATTCTCTTTTATTGCTGAGTAATATTCAATTGTATATATATACCACAGTTTCTTTATCCAGTCATCTATCGAAGGGCATCTAGGTTGGTTCCACAGTTTAGCTATTGTGAATTGAGCTGCTATAAACATTGAAGTGGCTGCAGCACTGTAGTTTGCTGTTTTTAAGTCTTCTGGGTATAGACCGAGGAGTGAGATGGCTGGCTCAAATGGTGGTTCCATTCCAAGTTTTCTAAGGAATCTCCATACTGCTTTCCAGATTGGTTGTATCACTTTGCAGTTTCACCAGCAATGTATGAGCGTGCCTTTTCCCCCACAACCTTGCCAACACTTATTGTTGTTTGTATTCTTGATAATTGCCATTCTGACTGGCATGAGATGAAATCTTAGGGTAGTTTTGATTTGCATTTCTCTGGTTGCTAGAGATGTTGAACATTTTTTCATATGTCTGTTGATGGATTGTATATCTTCTTCTGTGAAGTTTGTGTTCAGCTCTTGTTAGTTTTTTTGGTGTTAAGTTTTTTTTTGAGTTCTTTATATATCCTGGAGATGAGTGCTCTATCAGATGTGTGTGTGGCAAAGATTTGTTCCCAGAATGTCAGCTCTCTGTTCACTTCACTGATTATTTCTTTTGCTGAGAAGAAGCTTTTTAGTTTGAATCCATCCCATTTGTTGATTCTTGATTTTACTTCTTGTGCTATAGGAGTCTTGTTAAGGAAGTATGGTCCTAATCCAACATGATGAAGATTTGGGCCTATTTTTTCTTCTATTAGGTATTGGGTCTCTGGTCTGACTCCCAGGTCCTTGATCCACTTTGAGTTGAATTTTGTGCATGGTGAGAGATAGGGGTTTAGTTTCAATTTGCTGCATATGGATTTCCAGTTTTCCCAGCATCATTTGTTGAAGAGGCTATCTTTTCTCCAGTGCGTGTGTTTGGCTCCTTTATCTAGTATAAGGTAACTGTATGTAAGTGGGTTTGTCTCTGTGTCTTCTATTCTATACCATTGGACTACATAACACGTAGAAATTTTAACACTTTTTTCCAGGAACTTTGGAGAAATGATTGGTCCTTTTTAACAACTTTAAACTTTCTTAAACAACTTAAACTGAAGTCCTAAAGTTGATACATTGAATTTTAAAGTACCTTAACTTTCTGACTGAAAATTATAATACCAAATAAAATTGAAAAAATGTATACATATTTTGATTCTTATATTTTCTTAAATATTTTAAAAACTGTTTAAAAACCAAACCAAATTCCATTACACCTTGCCACTTAAAAATCACATGTAAATAGATTAATCAATTATACATTTAATACAAACTATAAGGTGAATCTCTTGGATGATCTAATGTGTCAAATTTTGTATTTTGAATGTCCCCTCACCTAGAAAGCATATAGTCACTGTGCCAGTAGAGACTGGCGCTCAAACAGGGAGCTTTCATAGATGATACTTTTCTGATTCAAGTTGCACATTAACCAAGAACTCCTTGTTATTAAAATATACACCATCATTTCCAGAATCTATCTAATTCCATTTACTGTTTATTTGGATTTTTCATTTCTTTGGGCTTTTTAGTAGATTTTAGTGTTCTCATTCCTGGCTCTAAGGACATGGAGTTATTCATATCCTTATATTATTCCTTCAAACCCTGCCCTTGATAATTGGTAACTATTATGGTTCTGCAATAATTATCCTTCTCCTCCTCCTCAGACCATTATAACTGCCAAAATGTAGGTGCCAAATATATATGGCAATATGGGAGACACTGATTTCCATGGTAGTATTTGGGAAGGTGTCATTGATTAAGTATTTTTCAGCTTTTTTTTGGAAAGATGGGAAAGTTGGAAGAGGGGCACAGGCCTTCTATAGGAATTGGCAGGTCTGGCAAAGACATAACTGGAAAGCCCTTGCAGCCAGTGGAGTCATTGCAGGTTGAATGGAAAAGACAACTAATAAAAGTCCTGAGTTAGCTCAGGACTCAGAAATTGCCTTTTAACTGTTTACATGCTGGAGCACCATGGGATGGTTCCCAGAGAGAGCAGCAGGGCAACTTGATGTCTGGAAGTTAGGAGAAGGAACTGGAGAGAAAAGAGGCTTGCTTATGTGTTCATCATGTCACACTTACCCCTCCACAAAGGGTGCAAGGCATTGCACCTGGAGACATACAGAGATAGAATAAAGGAAAAAACCAAGAACTAGCATCTTGGAAAAGAAGAAAATATTCAGAGAAGAAGGGCCAACCACTGTTCTGGTCTTCTGCTTCAAGTTGCTCCTGTTCTCATCATCTGCTTCAAGTTGCTCCTGTTCTCAGAGATTCCAAGTGACTTTTATCTTGGGTCAAGTTGATGGATGGAAACACAAAGAATGTCTCAAAAGTAATTTATTTATTTCTCCCCATTTATTGGTGTATTATAATTATACATAACAGTGGGATTTGTTGTAATATATTCAAATATGTACACAATAAAACAGTATAATTTGATCACTTTAATTCCCTAGTACCTCCTCTTTCCCTCCCTTCCCTCCCCCTAATCCCCTTCTTCTATTCTACTGGTCTATCCTCTAGTTTTAAAAATGTGTTCTAATTAGTTATACGTGACAGTAGAATGCATTTTGACACACTGTACACAAATGGAGCACATCTTCTCATTCTTCTGGCTGTACATGGTGTAGAGTCACATCAATAATGTAATCATACATGTATATAGGGTAATAATGTCCATCTCATTCCACTATTCTGCCCATTTCCAAACACCCTCCCATCCCCTCACTCCCATCTGCACAACCCCAAATTCCTTCATTCTCCACCTCCCCTTATGAATTAGCATCTGCTTATCAGAGAAAACATTTGGCCTTTGGTTTTTTGGGTTTGTATTATTTCACTGAGCATCATGTTCTCCAGCTCCATCCATTTACTGGTAAATGCAATAATTTCATTCTTCTTTACAGCTGAGTAATATTCCATTGTGTAATTGTACCACATTTTCTTTATCCATTCATCTAGGTTGGTTCCATAGCTTAGCTATTGTGAATTGAGCTGCTATAAACATTGATGTGGCTGCATCACTGTAGTATGCTGATTTTAAGTCCTTTGGGTATATATATTAAGGAGTGAGATAGCTGGTTAAATGGTGGTTCCATTCCAAGTTTTCTAAGGAATCTCCATACTGCTTTCCAAAGTGGTTGCATCAATTTGCAGTCCCACCAGCAATGTATGAGTGTACTTTCCCCCCATATCCTTGCCAACACTTATTATTGCTATATTCTTGATAATTGCCATTCTGACTGGAGTGAGATGAAATCTTGGATTAGTTTTAATTTGCATTTCTCTAATTGCTAGAGATGATGAACATTTTTTTAATATGTTTGTTGGTCGATTGTATTTCTTCTTCTGTGAAGTGTCTGTTCAGTTCCTTAGCCCATTTATTGATTGAGTTGTTTGTTTTTTTGGTGTTAAATTGTTTTGGTACTGGGGATTCAACTCAGGGGTACTCGACCACTGAGCCACATCCCCAGTCCAATTTTTGTGTTTTATTTAGAGAGAGGGTCTCACTGAATTGCTAAGTTTCTTGCCATTGCTGAGGCTGGCTTTGAACTTGCAATTCTCCTGTTTCGGCCTCTCAAAGTGCTGAGATTATAGGTGTGCACCACTGGCCCAGCTGATGTTAAGTTTTTTGAGTTCTTTATATATCGTGGAGAATAGTGTTCTATCTGAGGTAGATGTGGTAAAGATTTTTTCCCCATTATGTAGGCTCTTTCTTCATGTTATTGATTGTTTCCTTTGCTGAGAAGAAAAATTTTAGTTTGAATTCATCCCATTTATTGATTTTTTAAATTTATTTTTTATTGTTTTGAAGCAGCAGAATGCATTTCAATTCATAGTACACATGTGGAGCAGAATTTTTTATTTCTCTTGTTGTACACAAAGTAGAGTCACCCCATTTGTGTCTTCATACATGTACCAAGGGGAATGATGTCCATTCCATTTATTGATTCTTATTTTTACTTCTTGTGCTTTAGGAGTCTTGTTAAGGAATTCAGGTCCTAAGCTGACATGGTGAAGATTGAAAGTAATTTAAATAAAAAATAAACACATACACAAAAGAGAACATAGTTTTGCATCTGGGAGAGGTGAGGTGTGTTTGATGAATTAGTCTTATTCTGCCACTGTCCTTCTTTAGATTGAGGGGAGTGTATAAGTCTATTATATGTTCTTTTTATGATTTTTATGAGTGCATTATAATTATCCATAATAGTGGAATTCATCATGACAATTCATACATGCACATAATTTAATAAATTTCATGACCCAGTACCTTCCTTGTCCTTCCCCTCCTCTCTCCTCCTGATTTCCTTTTTGTATTGGTTTCCTTTTATTACTATTATTTTTAATTAGAATATTATAACTATATATAAAATGTGATTCATTATGGTATATTCATACATGGACATAGCACAATTTGGTAGACTTCTTTCCCAAGTACTTTTCCCACCCTCTATTCCTTTCTCCTCCTCAATCCATTTCCTTTATTGATCTCCCTTCTATTTTCATTAGATCCTTTTTTTTATTTGTTGTTTTTCTCTCTAGCTTCTGTGTGTGAGAAAAAGCATCCAATCTGGACTTTCTGAACCTGGCTTATTTCACTTAGCATGATGTTCTCTAGTTTCATCTATTTTCCCACAAATAACACAATTTCATTCTTTATGGTTGAGCAAAACTCCTTTTTGCATATATGCCACATTTTCTTTATCCATTTGTCTGTTGATGGGGCACCTAGCCTGGTTCCATAACTTGGCTATTGTGGATTGTACTGCTACATTGTATGTTCTTGGTACTCATTAGTCTTATATAACAGAGCCACTCATTTTCTTCTCCCCTCACATCTTTAGACTGTTTTCATGCATTTATACCCACCAGTAACATCAGACTAAGGATGCTGGATTAATTGATGCTTCTTAGGCTTGTAGTTGTTGTTAGGTCGGACCAGGGTCCAAGATGTCCAATTAAAGGGACCGGTCAGGGCAGCTGCAGTCAGCAGTTGCTAAAAGGAGCGGCTAGCCAGACGCTGACAGTCACCAGTAGACACGCCTCCTGTCAATCAGTGGGCTTTCCTGACCTATCCAGGAAGGACTCTGGCCTTCTCTTCCTGCTCCCAAGCCCTCCCCTTCCTGACTGGGCTTTTCGAATTCTCCCTACACCGGAGCCCCAGCATCATTTCTCCCGGACACACTCTGATGGACGGGAGGATTCAGCCCGAGAGCATGTATTTTCAATAAAGCCTTGCGGAGCGGCTTTAATTCATCTCCTTCTGGTCATCTAGTCTTTACAGTTGTTAGTGGGCAGCACTTCCAGGGTGCTCACTTTGAACCTTGCTCAGACCTTTCTCCCTTGCTGATGGGAGAGTCTGTAAGGACCCAGACTGGCAGTTAAGAGATCTTTGTTCTCATGCCTAAGGGCAATCAAATAATCTCTATTGTTTTCCTTTGAGTTGTGAATGATTTTGTACAAGTTTTACTCATCAATAACATTTCCTTTATTTTTTAAATCATGTAAAACAGTCATTGTTATTTGAAAAACACAGGTGATAACTAAAGTATTTCATAACTTTGCTGCAAGATAAATTAGGAAGGATTGAACTAATTCCATTAATAAGTATATTAGTCTTTTTCTTGTTACTATATCAGAATGCCCCAGACTGTGTAATTTATACAAAATAGAAGTTTATTTGGCTTATGGTCCTGGAGACTGAAAAGTCCAAGATTGAGGAACTGCATCTGGTGAGATCCTTCTTGCTACATTATAACATGGCAGAAGGCTTCACATGGGGAGGGATTGTGCTATTTTAACACATCCATTCATGACATAATGAACCCACACATTTTTCCTGTTGCAGAGGTAATAAAATTTTCTTTCTCTCACAACTCACAAGATTGGCATAAAGCTTACGTAAGACAACATTTAGGAACCTAAAATAATTTTATTTATTCAAAAAATATTTATACAGCATCTACTATATTCTAGGTCTTGGGCAAGGTCTTGAGTGTAGATGGGTGAAGATGCAGCCCCACTATTCAAAGAGATTGTAAGTTCAAGAGAGAAGAAGCAGGTGAGTGTAAAATCCACCAGCTGCAGTTGGGTATGATAAACAAAGCTCAGAGTGTTTTGTGGGACTCTTGGCTGGGGCTCCTGTTCTAGTGAAAGGGAGGGATCCAGAAAGGCTTTTAATTGCAGTGATGGCTTTGAGGAGAACTATGCATACATTAGCCAGAAAAAAATAGTAAGAAGATGGTACAAGTAGAGTAAAGAAATTCATTGAGAACAGAAAGAGAGGCTATGAGGAAAATCACTAGGAGTTTGATATTGCAATAGTACACAATTGAAAGCATGGAGTTATAAGGAATGAGGCTGGAGGGGGAGGTAGGCTCTGTAATGGAGCTAGGACTTATTCTTGTAGGTTAATGTATTTTAAGAATGCATATGACATAGTCAGGACTTTTTAATGGAGAACTGACAGCAATGCGGAAGATGAGTTCGAATCCAACAAGATTGGGCAAGAGGAAGCTACATGATGATTGAGCAAGAAACAAGAAACCCTGAACTGGGGCCAGAAGGGGTGAATGGATTCCAGAAATATTTAGACTGTTTACCTGGCATGACAAAGTGTGTGGATAAGGAACACATAATAGAGACAACTCAAGTAGCTGATTGTTGGTGTACAAGATAGAGAATACAGGATGTTCAAATGGTTTGTGGGAAAGATGATCAATTTGTTGACACTTGGAGGATATATGGATAGAGATGCCCAGAAAGCAAGAGGATATTTAAGTTTGAAGTAAGTTCTAAAGTGTAAATGGAGATGCGCAAGTTAACAGTAGATTTGTGATTATTGAAGCCATAAGGATCATTGGGTATATGACTAGAAAATGTATAAACTGGTAAGATCCACGAACCAGGGACTAATGATTCCATTTGGCACTTTGAAGAAAAAGTTCAGAACAAGGAGAGGATAATGAGGCACAGGAGTAGGAGGATTTGTTAAGTGGATGTCATGAAAACAAATAAGTAGAGTTAGAAGAAAGAGCAATTGAAATTATAAAATGCAGAAGAGAAATCTAGGAAGATAAAAACTGAAGAAAAGATTACTATAGATCTTAATTTTTTTATGTATCAAATTTATTTCATTATCTGGTTTCATTTTTAAATTAGAGCTGTTGGACAATTACTTAATATTCATTCTCAGAGGTGCAGAAACATTAATTAAGCTATTAAATACAGTGAATAAAATTACTGGACCATGCATTTAGAAAAGCCATGTTTAACAGTCAAGAGTTCCAGTTACACTTCTTAACTGAAATATCCTTTAGCTCTGTACTTCCAATCATACCATTTTCATTTTGAATACAATTTATCCTATTTGTTCAATTACTGCTATGCCCAACAAAATCTTCCCAAATTTTAAGCCTTTCTTTACCATTTAAGAAGTTATGACTTAGCTGATAACTCTGCAAAAGAAATGAAATTTAATTTTCACCTCAAACTTGTTGGATGAAAAAGTACAGGACATCACTCCTTGTGAGTTAAAGAATGGAATAAAACCAGAAGCACCATCTATATAGTCAACAAATTATCTGATAAAACTTTTTAACTATTTCACTGTTCTAGTTAACACAAAAATAAACTGGTTCCAAGATACTACAGCATTTGGCATTTTTTACTGCAAGCTTTAAATCATAGAATAAGTCTCAACAACTCATCTCTTAAAAAAATTGCAGTGTTCATAAGTACAAAAACTGTTATAACCAGAAGGTCGTATTCCACATAATCAAGATAATTCTTTATAAAATTAAGTTTTAAAAATGAGAATGTCTTGATAATTGCCAGTTGTCTCAAAGGCTAACATCAGAAAAAATGAAGAAAATAGACTTACATACTCATTAATACTATTTTTGAGAAATCCAGAAATTATTACATTCTAAGGAATAAGCGATAACGATAAAAGATGTGATTAATATACTGTATCTCCTTTAAGCCAAACCAAACTTTTCACCTCAGAGAGGATAATTCTTTTATATTCTTAACATCCTTTGTCCAAAACAGGATCCCATTTTAAGCCACTATTTGAATAAAGTTCATACTCTAAACTCATTTTTCTCCATAGGATGTTTTCATTTCAGTACAAAAGCTGCAAAATGGCGAATGACTTAGTCACTTATGAAGAATTTATAGTTCATATACCATAAAGTTGGGTATCCCATCCATATCTGAAGTGCTTGCGACCAGAAGTGTTTGATTTGTTCAGATTTTGGAATATTTGCATATACATGAGATATGTTGAGGATAGAACCTAAGTTTAAACACAAGATTCATTTGTATAGCTTGAAGGTAATTTTATACAATAATTTTATATATTTTTAGTGTACTTGTGTCTTGACTGGAATTTTCCACTTGTGGCATCATGTTTGTGCACAAGTTTTGGATTTTGAGCATTTGGGGTTTGGGATTTTCTGATTAGGGATGCTCAACCTGTATAATAAATTCTTATTTATAATAATTGCCGGTAGATACCAACAAATTTCTATAACCAAGCCTAAAACTACAGTATAGAGGTCAAAACTAACATGATTCTTCTATATGGTCAGATATCATTTACTAATAATACTATCATGAAATCCAAAGGAACCTTAGTGAGTCCTTCCAAAGCTGCATAATTTTCCAAATGATTTTTCTCTGGTTGCTCAGCATGTTCATTTCATTCCTTCCGCCCTTTTGGAGTCGTTTAGCTTTTGCAATATTTTCTTGACGTTTTTGTTTCTTCTTTTGCTCCTTCTCCCAGGTTTCAATCATCTTGGCCAATTTCCAGGACAGTACAGCACTTGCTAGGAAGAGTGGAGTAAGGGCCAAAGTAACTGTTGTAAGGAAGCCATATGGGTCTTTTGCCTCCCATTCCACAATTTACTCAGCCCAAGCCTTTATGTCAAACATCTTTGTAGCAGTCTTAGGAAAACTGGGAGGTAGGTTTATGCTGGCGTAGTGATCTCTCATTTTTTCTGGGGATTATCAGTGAGCCAAGCAGAATTTCAGATGACTCTTGGTGGTTTTGCCTTCTTTGGTTCCACAGTATACTTCTGAGAGGGCTGAATTCTTGCGCGACGGCGGCCTCTGCTCAGGACCCGGACGCCACCACAGCAGCCGCTACCAGCCAGTCTGCATCGCCTAGATCTTAATTTTAATAGAATGGTGGGGCTGAAATCAAATTGCCGTGGGTTGAGGTATAAATGGGATGTGAAATAGAAGAGGCAGCAACTGGAGATGACATTTCCATGAGATATGGCCGAGAAGGAATGAGAGATACTGGACTGTGACCAGATAAATCCCAGGTCCAAGAAATAGGTTTTAGAATGGTATAGACTTAAGCTTGCCTACAGGATGGTAGTGATGTGCCATCAAAGCAGGATAAGTTGAGAGAACAGAGAATTTACATGGTAGAAAGAGCAATGCTCTGGGGTAGAAGAGAGGAGATGAGGCCAGTGGCACCAAGGGATGGGTGAGCTCTGTATGAGTGTGTTTGGGTTTTGGGGTTAAAAATTGAGCCTTAACCACCTCAAAGCATTAGAATGAAAAGTAGCATCTTTGTCTTCTAACTCCAGACCTCTTCCACTCTCCAGTGGTAACTGAAGTAAATTCCTTGTCTTTTGTTATTTCCTATTTTATCAAATTAAATGAAAACTATTTCCTCACTACTGTGAAAATAAAATATTTGTTTCCCTAATCTTATTTCCACTCTTGTTCTCCAGATTTTCATAGTTATAGTTTTTAGTTCTTCTGCTTTTTATCCTCAGAGATTTGACAATTGTAGTACTTTGTTTTAGTTCCCCGGACTTTCCACTAAATAAGATGGGGATATTGGTGCTTCTGCTCTTTCCTCCAGCATCATCCAAATTGTGGCAAAAATATGTTACTCTTACATTATCAAGATCGATAACATTTGCCTTCTGCACTGTTATCTGTAGTCACATCTTATATAATTTCTGCATGTGCTGATTTAATATTTGAACACCAGTGAAGACAAGTCTTGGGATTGAAATGGAGCAAATTCTATTTCATTCATATATGAATATGTCAAAATGAACCCCATTAATATGTATAAATATAATGCACTGGTAAAAACTTTAAAAAGTTTTGCAGTTGTCATGTTGTGATATAGTTATGTTGCGATAGCAGTGTCTCTACAGGCACCGTTTTTCCCTCCAGAGAGTTGGTTGACAATAATTTACCTGCATGCCATTGGCTGCATCTTAAAATTTACCTCTCTTTTATGCTTTCTACCTTGTATTAGACACAGTTTCTTAATGGAAATATCCCTCCTGAAGTCCTTCAAGGTTGTGTTGCTGTGGAATCTGGTTGAACTGCAGACCTCTTGAACATTGGCCACCCTGGGGCTTCTACTCATTGACTTTCAAGTGTGTTCAGAGTTTTTGCAGTTTTCTTTTTGGGTTTTTGCTTTTATTTTGTTGGAGTTAAACATCAAGAAGCTACATCAGATGGGATGAAGCTGGATCTCGGTATTTCTGAGAAGTAGTTTAGTTTTCATTCATGTTTGATTAATAGTTTGTGTGTAAAATTGTAGATTCAACAAATATATTCCCATGCAATTTTGAAGGCATACAAAATTGATCCTTGGTCTTCTAGCATACAGATTTGATGATGATCTTTTTCTTGGATGCATGACTTATTTAACCTTGAAATTATGCACAGGTTATTCCCATCTTCAATTTTTTTTTCACTTAGGAGCTGTAATACAACATTTTGGTAATTACATTTTACTATTAGGCCCATTTTAACCTACTCTTCCTGTTATTGCATTTATGCAAATTTTGCCTTTGGGATAAGTCAATAGAATATTTAATTGGATTCCACCTGGGGATGATGAAAAAAAAGAAGGCACTATGGACCATTTCAAGCAAAACATTCACACTGTGCCTTAGGAAGCTTAATATACCCTGAGCACTGGCTTGGACCTCCATTGGCTTGGAGATTCCCATTTCTCCTGGGAAAAAGTAGATTTTACCTCTCATCATTTTTTCATCCATGTTAGTTCACTGGCAGATATTCAGACAGATATTCACTACCTCTTCTTGCTGAGTATTCACTTTATGAAACCCATGTCAGGATGTTGGAGCCCATGATTTGAGCAGGAAGCATGACCCTGGGCAAAACATAGGAGATAAGAATCAGAGTCGCTGATATGTTAGATCTATAGGGAGAGAGGAAAAGAAGCCCTTCTTCGACAAATTTAGATTTTCGTGAAATATGAAAACCAAAGTTGGATCTGGATGTGCCTTAGAACTGTCCCATGAGGACCCTTTACAGATGAAGAATATAGCCCCCAGATAGAGTTTTCCCCTAAAATCACACTAGTACAAGGAGTCAGACATCAAGTTCTCTTCACTCATAATCAGGGCACTAAGGATATCATTAATATTCTCCCAGAGAAGAACCAATCTCTTTTATTTTCTTAAAAAATAATTTTATTGATCTTTTACCATAGAAAATTTATTTAAATTACATTCATTTGAAGTGGTAAGGTCACAGCTAGAAAACAGGTCACCCTGTAACCAATCTGTTTATAAAAATCTACCATCAAAATCCTGTTTCATTTGTTTATTTTACATTATGTTACATATTTTCTTTTCTAAGCCAAACTTATTATTATTGCCTACTCCCAGTCTTGAGAGAAATATGTCCTTTTTTACAAAGTCACATACCCTGTAGGAAGAAACTCCCACACCTTGATTGCCACTCTGCAAGCCATCTTCCTGCAAATCCCTCCTGCTCACATGCATAGCTTGTCATGCAGAGTTCTTCCTTCCTCTTCCCTGAAAACTGAAGCCTAGTACTGCAATTCTATTTTTAGATCTATATATACAACAAAATAAAAACAAGCACCACAATGAAAGAAAAAAAACCCAGGGAGATACTCTTAAAAAATTAAAAGTCAGCAAGAAAATCTGGCAGTGTTGACAAATTAATTGCTATTTTTGTAAAAAATTGCTAATTACTGAAAATGTGAGACTATATAACAACTAAAATAAAGTGAGTGCTATGCACACCTCTGTACATATAAACATGTACCTAACACTGTTTCACAGCTCATGTTTCCTTCCTTCCTTCCTTCTTTTTTTTCTTTTCTTTTTCTTTTGGTACAGGGATTGAACTCAGGGTTAGGGGCACTTTACCACTGAGCCAGATCCCCAGCCTTTTTAAATTTTGAGACAGGGTCAGGCTAAATTGCTGAGGCTGGCTTTGAACTTGTGATCCTCCTGCCTCATCCTCCTGAGCCACTAGGATTACAGTACCACTGCACTTGGCTGTACATTTTGTTTTCTAAGACTCTTGTAGTTGTAATTCACATTTGTAACTTTTAGCTGTCTCATGTGTGAGTTTTAGTAGCAGCAACCCAATGGTACCAAGAAACTTTCAAACTTAGTACTTAAAAGTAACCCAAATACTGTAGTACTAATCCACTGTCTGTGCCAGATACAATGTGAAAAAAAAAAAAAAGATTAATTCTAACAGCATGGAGGTCTAATGATTGTACAACAGTTCAGCCCATTAACTGGAAAAATCTTATGCATGAAGAAACTTTTAAGACTTATTAGTATTCCTTTCATTTTTTAAAACAATAAATACAACATCACATTATGAAGAGTTTCAATGAGAAAGTCAACAAAACATGCAATAACCTAGCCAGGTGAGTGTAGTCTTTGGATTTTGGGAAAAAACCAGCTCTGTGTAGCTGGGAAAGAGAATTACACAAAGCTAGAAAAGGCAACTAACCAAATGAGATAAATATGGAAAATGGGGAACACTTGGCATAAATGGTTTCCCACACAGAAAAAAAAGCCCATAGTGAATTTATAGTAGGCACTTAACACAAAGACCCCCTCCCTCTTCCACCTCACGCTTCATCTCAGACCACATGAATATTTGTACCATGTCCAGTGTGCGTGATGGGAGAAGGCTGTGCGTGGTGGAAGAAGGGAGGAATAGTCTGCACCTTGATTTTTCTTCCCAAACACACCATCCATATCCACACACAGAGTTTAAAGTGCTGATGTCATCTGTCTGGACCCCACCACCACCACTTTGCATATTGTGGAAATCTATCTAGAGTAAATTGGCTGGGGGTGTTGTGGCTTTAGAAAACTTTTTCCTAAGGGATATTTTTAATTCCATTGAATGCATACCTGTTGAGTGCCTACTATGTACCTCCTCCTCCCCCTCAGAGGGCCAGGCACATGGTATTTCAATTCAGCTGTTGGCTTGGAGGTTTATTTTTCATGAGTCCCTTATTTCCATAGCTCTTAGCATCCAAGGATGGATTCTGAGGTACTGATTTGAGGTATATTCCCAGGGGAAGATGGCTGTGGCTACCTGCCCTTGGGAAGGCCATTCTTGGATTTACCTAACTGGTAGGATTTGCAGCTGACATGAAGTCTCTGACTTGGGATGCCATTCTTAAGGAGTGAAGAGGGAGATGCCCTGGCATTCATGGCTTCATTTTCTACCTCCCCACATCCTGTCATCCAGCTTACTCCTTCATGGACGAAGGGGAATGGGATCTGGTCAGGACTATTCCATCTCTGAAACAGTGGGAGCTTGAGGAAGTCCTGTGGCAGAATGACACTCACATATATAGATGGAGAAGGACTAATGTCTTAATGACTATCTTCTAATTGAAAAAAGTAAAAAAGATAGTGGATTGGGAGGATGAGGCAGGAGGATTGCAAGTCCGACTCAGCAACCAAGTGAGGCCCTAAGGAACTTAGAGAGACCTTATCTCACAATAAAATTTAAAAAGGGCTGGGGAAAAAAAAAGAAAGAAAAACAGGACTGGGATGTTGCTCAGTGGTTAAGCACCCCTGGCACCATTAAATAAATAAACAAACAAACAAATAAATAAATAAAAAAGTGGAAAACAACCTGGTGCACTAGATTTGTAAGATCTGCCTCCCAAACATGACTCTGTGAAATGCTGGTCTTCTTATTTCTCTGGGATCTAGTGCTTTTTTCCATCATCTCCGAGGCTCTGCTCATTCTTTTTTTCTTTAAACATAGTATGTTTTTACTTTAATCTGTAAAGCTGGAATCAAATTAAGTGCTTGGAAAATATTACATTTTTTCACTTAAAATTTATGTTGTTTATTGCTACAAGAAGGATGATCCAGTGAGTGTCCCTTTAATTTATCTGGTCTATTTCTATCATTATTATTATTATTAATATATGCATTTTATTTTAAATTTTTATTCTTTTTCAACTACTTATAAAAACACAAAATGTAATATGAGAAATTCCTGTGTTCTAATGACACTGATATTTTTAAACAGGTTTATTGAGGTATAATTGATATGCAAAGAACTGCACATATTTAATGTATACAATTTGTTGAGTAGGAAAAAGAGACTAGGAAAACAATAGAAAAAACTAACAAAACCAAGAGATGAGTTTTTGAAAAGATAAATATAACTCACAAATATCTAGATAGACTAAAAAGACAAAAATTAGGTTAAAAAGATAGAAAAAAGATAAAAATTAATAAATCAGAAACAAAAGTGAAGACATTGTAAGTGGTACCACAAAAATAAAAACCAGGGTCCTAACAGACCACTATGAACAATTCAATGCCAATGAATTGAAAAATATGAATTACTAGAAACTTGCAAACCTGTCAGAACTAGATCACAAAAATTAGAAAATCTGCACAGACCAATAATGTGTAAAGTAACATATCCAATTAAGACAAGAGGATAAATTAAACTTAATCATTGTGTTTATACCATGCCAGCTTGCTAACATAATATGTCTTCATAGATTTTTCAATTTAAATATTTAAATATCCTTGGATATTTAAACATTTAAAATAGGTTAAAATGCATGATGCAAAAATTCAAAAAGTAAATAGTCTCCTCCCAGTACTATCCTTCAGATGGCTACCTCTCCTCCTGAGATAACAATTGCTGCTAGTTTTTAAATAAAATCTAGTAAATCATGTAGATACCACATTATTTTTAGAGATTTAATTTGTATGAAATGTTTCTAGAATCATTATTTGTGAAAATTAAATATCACTTGGCCTTTAGTTATTTTTTCTGTATATTAGGAAATAGTGATCTCTCTTTGTAAAGTTGACAACCTCATTAAACATTTTCTTTTTCACTAAATTAATATTTTAAATAAAAGATTACCAAGACTAATGAAATATACATTATCATGAATCCTATTCATTTAAAGCATTCTGTTAAATGTGATATATATACACAATGGAGTATTATTTAGCCATTAAGAAGAATAACTTTATGACATTTGCCAGTAAAGGGATGGCTCTGGAGACTAGCATGCTGAGTGAAATAGGCCATTCCCCCAAAGCCAAAGGTCAAATGTTTTAGCTGATATGTGGAAGCTAATCCACAGTAAGTGGGGAGAGGGGAAGAAGAGAAGTTTGGTAGAGTAGACAAAGGGGAATGAAGGGAAGGGAGGGGGGATAGGAAAAGGAAAGATAGTGGAATGAATCTGAAATAATTTTCCTATGTATATATATGAATACACCACAGTGGATCCCACCATCGCGTATATCCACAAGAATGGAGTCCTAATTAGAATAAGATCTATTCTATTCCATGCTTGTTTAATTATATCAAAATTGAGTCTACTGTCATGTGTAACTAAGAAGAAACTAAAACAAAAAATAAAGCATTCTGTTCTTAAGAAAGTCTAATATTTTTTTTAAAAAAGAAATCAATCAAAACCATAATCTAAATAATATATTGGTAAAAATAACCTTACAATTTATTAGCCATTCTTAAGGCAAAGAAAAGAAATTCTAAAATTTTGTTGATAGATCTGTTTTAAATCACATGCTTCCTAGTTTCTTGCTCCAGCAGGCACCAGCCTTAGAATTTCAGCACCAAAAAGAATGTCATGAAAGCATCTCACCCATCCCAAGAGCATTCCTATTGCTTCAGGCATCCTTGAGAGATGTCATTTTCCTGATCCTAATCTAGATGACTAAATTGCTGCATTTCAGAGTGCTAGGGAGGAACAACTGGCCTTGTGTTCTTCCTTTGGGATGCCGAGAGTCAGTATCAGGGTTCAACCCAAAGAAATTCCTTTATCTTCAAATTCCCACGTTAGACTATTATCTCTTCTCTATCAACCAGCCCGAACAAGTTTGAAAAATTGCAGATGCTGCACGGCATTCTGGGTAATGATCACAGGTGTGAATTCTTTCCTAAGTTAGCAGGAGGGGCCATCTCAGGGAAAGAAAGAGCAGCTCCTGCAGGTGCACCCAGGCATGGTCCTTCTAATATGTAGTGGCTTCAGCCAGAAGAAAGGACTAAGCAGAGCAAGAATCTTCACTAAATAGGACCTAATATAAACAATGCTTTTAATTTTTTTTTCCCATAGCAGTAGGGATTGAGCCCAGGGATGCTGTACCACTGAGCAACATCCCCAACCCTCTTTTTATTTTTGATTTTGAGACAATCTTGCTAAGCTGTCAAGGCTGGCATTTAACTTGCCATCCTCCAGTCCCAGCCTCCCAAGGATCTGGGATTATAGGCATGTGCCACCATGTGGGCTAACAATGCCATTTTTTTTTTCCGTACTGGGGATTGAACCCAGGGGTGCTTTACCACTGAGCTACATCCACAGCCCCATTTGTTTTCTTTTTAAATTTTGAGACAGGGTCTTGCTAAGTTGCTTAGGACCTCAGTATGTTGCTGAGGTTGGCCTAGAACTTTGATCCTTCTGCCTCAGTCTACCAAATTGCTGGTATTACAAGTGGGCGCCACTGTAATGCCTTTCTTTAGGACATTTTTTTGATATGGTTAAAATTATTGATTAGCTATGATTTTGTTATTCTTAGTTTTTCTACCTTTCTGAGCTCATATTTCTTCAAGAACAGCTATGTTATGTGTATTACATTAGGCATATCTTAGAGATTTGTAGTAAACTTTTGAGATAGGAATAGACCCTATTTTAAATTTGTAGCTAAGTAAACTGATCTTCAAGAGGTTATTTACTCTCACATAATAGTGGTGGTAGTTGTCATCTATATAGCCAAGATAGCCAAGTTTTCCTGAAGTTGGGACCATGAATAATACTGAGACCAAGTTGGGACCCAGAATAATTGTGTATTATTGTGGTTCAATAAATTATAATAAGAATTTATTATGTACTAGTATTCAGTTACTGTGTTTCAATAAATTATACTGAGAAATTTTCAATGAGTCTTGTGTCAGCCATATTTGATTTAAGTAAAAATATCCATCAATCAAATGAAGATTGCAAAACTGCATTCCTTGAGTGTGCAAAGAAAGCCCGAAATCCTGGTAATTGCCACTTCAAGAAAGAGGAACCATTAAGGGGGTCCATTGAATGAACTCATTTGGAAGAAAGCAACTTACAATAATTTTGGAGCGTGAGTGGAAAAAATTTCTCAGTGGCAACCCAGACATGAGGCAGTTTTGAAGAAACTGAGAGAAGACAAATTTGAATTTCCAGTAGATTGCAAGTCACTTGTGATCCCAAGGGCCACAGAGAAGAGGATGGTGTATAATCTACAATGTGGAGCTTTAGGGAGGGACCCCAGCATGTGACTCTGAGGCCTATAAAACTGAGAAATCATGTTGTCTTGTGAAGCCTATTAATGGACCACGTAGAGGCACACAAAAGTGGGACTGTCAGCATGTGGGAAATGGAGATGTGACTTTGTGGCCTTGTTCAAGCCCATGTGTTACTGAGAAAAACTTAGAGACCAGTAGGCCACGGTAAACTAGAACTTAGCAGTAAAGAAAGACTGCACTTGAGGGTTGAGATATGGCCAGCCTGCAGGGTCTTTTCTATTAAAGAGAACAAAACTAGATACAGGGCAAGTGAAATTGAATGGGGTAGCAGTTTTACATAAAGGATACTTGACAAACTGGAGCATGGGTGAAGCATCTTTTCTGTTACAGAATAATATCACAGTTGTCAGAAAATTTGACATATTCTCCAATTGTCATCTGGCACTGGAATGGGGGACCTGAAATAAGGTCTAAGTGATTTATTGTGCATGTACTCTGGTGAGGAGGATCACGGACAAGGAAGTTTCATGATATCAGTAGAGCGTGGCAAGTCATTTTTGGGATTGCATGCAGATGATATTTTTGGTTGGGAAATAAGCACCTCATTCCAGTCCTGAGCTCTTCCTCCTCTGTGGAGCCATCTGGTCCTTATAAAAGGACTCTCTGCTACGCTGATGCTATCTTCTTGCCACTCGGTTGTAGATCTTCTTTGGAGAATCTGGTTAGTATGAGTCTTAGAGACCTTTCTTGGCCTTCAGTTATGTTAGGTTTTAACTTGGGGGAAAATATGACCATTTCTCTTAACCAATTAATGCTCATGAATGAGGAAAAGATGATAATGGAGGTTTTTGGCAATAATTTTTAACTGGTATTTGGCAGATGATGTTGAAGGTGAGGAGGCAAGTGGAGCCAAAGGTGCAATCTTAAATGGATAGAGTTTTGAGCAGCTCCACATTCATTCAAATATATCCTCCTCCAAGTGCAAATTTCCTTGAGTGCTGGGCTGGAGCCTTCACAGTGCTCCTCAAAGGCCCATGGCTCAGTGTCATGGTCAGTTCACTTAAATGGGGAACCACAGCCCCATGAAAGGTGAGAACAGAGACTTGTTTGGGGATTGGCTAGATATTTATTTTCAGAAAAATATTTGTTGTTGCTATACAAGTAATTTTGTCTTTAGAAACAGGTAGAATAAGAGATTAACTAAAAAAGAACAAAGAGTTGAGGGTAAAGCATCTTAAAATAGAAGAATGAAGAAGCTACACAAAATCATAGACTATCAGGAATCAAAACAGATCCTTGGAGGCTGGAGGATTTATGTCCTAGGGAATTGTTCTTCCAACAATTCTGTCTCTAATGAACACCATTGCTTGTTTATCTTTCAGATTATCTGAGACCCAGGAGAGATGTCTTACCAGCAGCAGCAGTGCAAGCAGCCCTGCCAGCCACCTCCTGTGTTCATACAAAAGTGCCCTGAGCCCTGCCTTCCACCAAGGTGTCCTGCAACCTGTATACCAACATGGCAACCTGAGCCCTGTCCACCACCAGGGCATTCAGAGCCTTGTCCACAATCATGGCACCCTGAGCCCTGTCCAGCACCATGTCATCCAGAGCCCTGTTCACCACCATGTCATCCTGAGCCCTGTTCACCACCATGGCATCC